>PVHP010018280.1:0-33352 GCA_004024765.1 Zapus hudsonius | reverse complement strand
TTAGTTGTCAAGTTGATACGGGTTATTGATAATTAATATTTGTAAGCAACAGAGAGAGAGAGAGAGAGAGAGAGAGAGAGAGAGAGAGTGTGTTGGAGTCCCCCTCCCCCTCCTTCTACTACGAATTCGTGTCCTCTAATGCCAAAGAATTGTACACAGGGACAGAATTAAATTTTTTTAAAAAAATATTTTATTCATTTTCAGGGAGGGAGGGAAGGAGGGAGGGAGAGAGAGAGAGAGAGAGAGAGAGAGAGAGAGAGAGAGAGAGAGAGAGAGAACCAGGGCCAACACCTTGTTGGGTCTGGCTTATGTGGGACCTGGGGAATTGAACCCAGGGCCTCAGGCACTGGAGGCAAGTGCCTTAACCGCTGAGCCATCTCTCCAGCCAGAATTAAATTTTAATTACACATTTATTCTAATTTAGTAAATTAGGAAAAGGGGAGTTGGATGGGGAAATTTCCCAGTCACCATGTGGGAAGTTACAGAGTTCTCCAGCCACCAGTGTGGGGAGAACACATGTCAGAGAGTTTAACAGAACTTACATTATTTAGCTAAATAAGCAGCCAAAGAAAAGATAACAGAAAGCTCCCATTATGAGGAGAGGTTCATGAGGGGAAAAATCTGGAGCCTCCCCCCCCCCAGCCATTAGCTGGGGTAGGGGTAGGCCTTACCTTACTGAGGCCTGGGTCAGCAGTCCCCTCTACTCCATTGCCATGTGGAAGAAGAAAAGAGAGCTCACTTTCTCTAGGGAAGAGAATTTAAGTTCTTCCCAGGTGAGTCAGAGAGACAGCTGATTGGTTCATATTTGACCAATTAGTTTTAGCACCTAGGTTGTAGCTCTAACTAGACACCTCCCACTCGGGGGGGGGGGGATGTTCACTGCTGACCTGGAATTCATTCTAGTCTTAGGCAGGCCTCAAACTCACAGTGATCCTCCTACCTGTGCTGGAATTAAAGGTATTCACCACCATGCCCACTGGCTTTGTCCTTTTTATTGGCTGAATTGTTTTATAGCAATACCATAATTAAGACTTGATAGGTCATCATTGTTATACCTTATTTTCCAATTCTCTAGTATTCCGTTTGGGATAAATTCCTAGAAGTGGAGCTGCCAGGTTAAAAGTACAAGTCATCATAAAATACACACCACAGTGTGTGTGTATCACTTTATGTCAGGCTGTATGTCGGTGCCAGTTGGCAGGCTTTGCAGGCAAACACCTTTAACTGTTGAGCCATCTCTCCAGCCCTTTTTATTTTATACTTTATCTTTTTTGTAAGGTATGCACCATCACATTATCTTTTTCTTTTATGTATTTGAGAGATAGTAAAAGAGAGGCATGTAGAGAGAATGGGCGCGCCAGGGCCTCCAGACACATGCTCCACCTTGTGCATCTGGCTTTACATGGGTACTGGGGAATTGAACTCAGGTCCTTTTGGTTTGCATGCCATAACCACTGACCCATCTCTCCATCCCCTTATCCTTTGTCTTGCTCTAGTGCAGACTGACCTGGAATTCACTATGTAGTCTCAGGGTGGCCTCAAACTCATGGTGATCCTCTTACCTCTGCCTTCCAAGTACTGGGATTAAAGGTGTGTGCCACCACGCCGGGCTAATTTTAACATTTAAAAAAAAATATTCATTTTCAAGAAGGGAGGGAGGGAGAGAGAGAGAGAGAGAGAGAGAGAGAGAGAGAGAACAAGCACATCAGGGCCACCACCTTATGGGTCTGGTTTATGTGGGTCCTGGGGAATTGAACCAGGGGTCTTAGGCACAAGAAGCAAGTGCCTTAACCACTGAGCCATCTCTCCAGCCCTAATTTTAACATTTTTAATGCTGCAATTGCATAGTGGGACCGGGGCTTCATGCAGGACTTTTTTTCACTCTACTTTTATTTTTTGGTGCAGGGGACAAAACCCAGAACTGTGTGCATGTCACACAGTTGGTACCACTGAACTATGCCTTCCAGCCCCCCATGACAGGCTTTTAAATATCTCCAAATTTGGTTGGGATAAAGCAGCTCCCAAATAACACAGTTTAGAGATGGAAAAAAAAATTGCTTTCCTGAAAGTGGTGAAGGAGGAATATGTTGTGTACACACATGTTAATTGAGCTGTTACTTATCAGAGGTGACAGTGGGAAGTGACCATTGGGTTTCAGAGATATGAGTGGTTAACCGTGTGGTGAGGGCCCAGAACAAGCACAGCTTGGCATAGTATGAAAGTAGAGGTCTGGGCTTTGTGTCAGCAGAGGATGCTCTGCGCTTGCCTGACATGTGCTTTTCAGTGCAGGGCAGGTTCTCCTCTCTGACCGCCTCCAGAGCAAGCCCTTTGTGTCCTGCTTCTGCTTAAAACAAACACCTACCTAAGGAGATCGTCATCATTTCTTGAGTGACAAGCGTCTCTTGTAGTCTAGACTGGTCTTGCTCTGTAGGATGAGCTTGAACTTCTGATCCTCCTGCCTCTACCTCCTGAGTGCTGGGTAACAAGTGGGCACCAAAATGCCCAGTTCATACAGTGCTGGGCATCAAAGCCATGGCCTCATGCATGCCAGGCAGGCACTCTACCAACAGATTATTGTCTTTTTGTTTGCATTTTGTGACAGGATCACACTGTATAGCCCAGACTGGCCCGGAACTCCCGGTGTAGTCCTTGAACTCATGAGCTCCTGTCTTAACTCCCCAGTATTTGGATTATAAAAGTGAGCGATCATGCCTTGCTTGGGCCATTAAGGTTTTGCTTTATTTGCTTTATCCATGTGTCCTACTCTGTGCCCCATTGTTTTATGCATTTCAGAGTAGGTTGCAGATGTTGGTACCCTCTGTTCCAAATACTTCTGCATGTCTGTCATTAACCTGCATCCTTGAAGCATCTAGAGAGATCCATGGTGCACTTGCTTTAGGAAGCTCTGTCAGCAGCAGGATGGGGAATGGATTAAAATGTGCTATACAGTGACTACACATTGTGGAGAGGTCTATTTATATATGTAATGAGAAGGGAACTGGGAGGCGGCCATAAGTTCACACGTTATTTTTTGCCTAAAGACATAAGAGAGAAAACCAACTAAAAATTAATATTATTGCTCAATGTGTGTGGTACCCTGCTAATGAGGCATGGAGGAAGTAGGGTTTTGCTGAGTCTGGCAGGCTTCTGGGACAGTCTCCTTCCAATAAGGAAGTTGAGGCAAAGTCCGGGGGCCCCTGTAAATTTTAGCAATCCTGAAAACTCCAAAGCCCCTAGGCAGGCCACAGCTGTCCCCAAGATAAGATTAGCAGATCAAAGCCTAACTTATTCCAACTGCAAATAACAAACCTAAAGGTTTCATTTCCTCTGCTAACATCACCATTCTATCCATGTATAGAGTCACGTAGCCCCCTCAATTTATCTATGTAAATTAGGATACTGGCCCCTACCAATCAAACTCATGAGATGCCCACAGATCTTGCTTCCTATGCCTCTACTTCTGACTTTTCTCTATAAAAACAACTGTTATCTACCAATAAAATGAGATCTGCCCACTGCCGCATTCTCCCGAGGGTCTCATCTCTCGTTCGGCTCACGGCTGTTCCAAGCCGCTGCTCACCCAGCTCCCGTGGGTGAACGGGGAGTTGATGCGCGCTGCAACCCCCTAAGTAACCCACGGACCCAGAAATGTGGTGGCACATGCCTTTAATCCCAGCACTTGAGAAGCTGAGGTAGGAGGATCACCATGAGTTGGAGTCCAGTCTGGGCTACAGGGTGAGTTCCAGGTCAGCCTGGGCTAGCTAGAGTGAGACCTTACCTTGAAAAAATCAAGCAAAACCAAAATATGATTGGAAGAGATAGAGAATCCTAGAACGAGATTTCTTTGCAAACAACCTCAGATAACCTTATTCCTGGGAATTGTAGGTAAAACAGGCTTCAGTTGGGCATGGTGATGCATGTGTACAATCCTAACACTCAGGAGATGAGGACTTCAAAATTGGAGGCCAACCTGCTCTGCTTAGTGAGACACTGTCTCAGTGTGCCAGAGGTTTGTCTCCTGAGTGATTGTGGATCCCATTACGTTGGCAACAGATTAGCCATCACAGCACTGATATAATCTGCTCACAGCTCACGTTGAGTCATGCCCCTTAGGAATCTCCCCATGCTCCTGTAGAGATGGAGGTGGAGCTCTAATTTCTCCCTTGACGTGGTGTGCTGTGGTCTTGCATTTGTAGTGTTTGGAAACTTGGCGTTAACATACTTGAGATGTCATCCTTTTTCTGTCCTTTCTTCTAGGACTTTGCTTCCCAGACCAAGTATTGCACAATAAAATTTGAAGATACTCTTAAAGTAGGTAAGGGAACATAGCTTCACTGAGGGATTTGTGAAACCCAGCTAGTTTTAGGTTAGTACTGCATTGGTGGTTCTTTCTATTTGGGATAGGATCTGTTCAGGAGAAGGCTTGGAAATACGTGGTTTGCTATGGAAGGAGCAGACTAGGTGCTTTTGTCTTAGGAAGTTTCTAGACACTAGGGATACAGCTGTGAACAAGAGAGACCAAAAAATAATAATTAAAAAAAATTTTTAAAAAGAGAGAGACAAAAATACCTGTCCTTCTGAATCATGCTTTGGGAATGGAGACCAAGTAAGACTTAATAACCCTAGTGGGCTCAGTGCAGAGATGGGCAGGAGGCAGTCAGGAATGCTGGAGGGTTAATATTAGTTCTGGGTCTGTCTTTCTGTGTGTTTGGGGGTGGAACCCAGAGCTATGTGTACTTGTAGGACTCTTATCATCAAGCCACACCCCTAACCCAGGAGGTTGTAATTTTAATTTTAAATGAGGTGGGTAGGGAAGGATTACCTGAGGAGGAGTGATAGTTGAAGGAAGAGGGAGGAGTTAAGGCATCAAGCAAATTTCTGAAAAGAATATGTTCTTTTAATCTTTATTATCCATAATAAGATATACTGTATGAGCAAATAATGTGTTGGTATCCCCAATTTTCCTCCTCCCTGTCCCCAATCAGCTGGATATCCTCCTCCATGGGCAAACTGGATCAGTCCATGGGGTGGGGGGATTATGGATAGCCTAGGAGTCAACCCTCTTTGTATGTTGTTACTGAGGGGGGCCCTGTCTCTGGATATTCTCCCCCATCATGGCTCTTACAATCTTTCCGCCTCCTCTTCCGCTAAGTTCTCTGAGTCATGGTGGGTGAGTATTAAGGCTGCTTGATTGTTGAGGTCTTAGGGGCCTCTGTACTTCTGCTTTAGGTTGTGTTGAAAATCGTTGGTATCTGTCTCACTGGCTTATCTTGGGTTAACTGATTGGCTGTGGCTATAGGTCTCTGCGGGGTTCCATATGGATCCTCCACAGTAGGTCTGGGGTGGCTCATCTTTTGCCAGGATGTCAGCTATTGGTCTGTGGCTCATTGGTAGGGTTGGAGAGGCCACAACTCTCTTGCTGCCTTCTGAAAAATACAAACAAAATCTCCAAGAGTGAGATCATTGTAGGTTAACTGAGATACACATTTCTAAATTGGCACGATTCTATTGTGAGTAGCCTCTTTGTAGTTCACTGGTTAAGTGAATTTCTCTTTGGGGCCCAAATTTTGGTTCCCAAAGGATTTTGCCCTGAGTCCCAATTCCACTTAAGGGCTCCTTGTCAAGTGGATTACTTGGCTAAATTAAAAGCTGTTGATTACCTCCTCTAGGCTTTGGTGCCTCCGTTGCACAAGTGATCACTTCTTGGTTCACTGATCTCTCCCAGAAGGAAGTGTGTTCAGCCTACTCATGGCAACAGACTGCATTTTATATCAGTGGTCTCTGTCTTCTCCAACTATTGTTGACCACTTTCCCCTGGCAGCTTATGCAGTGCCTTCCAGCACTGCATAGCTACTATCTGGGGGCTGGTTACCATTCTGAACCTAACAGGATCTCTCATTGCTGATCAATGACTTTTGCGGTTTCTTCAGCAATAGGATCTTACCTTTGGCCTGGGTGGTGTGATGGTTAGGTTTTGTTAGGGGGCAGGATATAAAGAAACTCAAAGAAGCTAGAAGTAAACATCCTTTCCTGTGTGGGCAGTGCAGGAAGGAAATTCCAGAGACTCAGGAAGCCATTAAGTCTGGGGAAGGGTTGTAAGACCCTACCCTAAGGCTATATAAAGGGGAAGAAATTCTCTCCTTGCTCTTCTGCCTGTTTGCTGTTCTGTGTATATGGTGTTGGTGATGGGTTTCTCTCTCTGCTTGGACCTGTGAAAGAGAAGCAGCCACTTTTGCATTCTGGAACTTCCCCTGTATCTATAGCTACAAATAAATCCTTTCCTCCCAAAAACTGTGCCTGATTTGAAGATTCATCCCAACGGCGTGTGGCTGACTAAGACAAGTGGGTATTCAAGAGCTTTGACAGAATCCTGTCTTGTTTTTGGGATCTCATGGGTCTCTTTGGTCAACAGTTCAGTGAGGGAAGGAGCCAATGACTGGGACAAGGAGTTGCAGGTCTGATCAATTTTTCATGGGGTTAGTCTTTCTCCCCTTCTATTCACGGCCCCTCTTACCAGACGACAAAGGGAATGGTGCATACAAAGGCCTTGAGGTTGGAATTTTACAGCAATCATTATGTGAGTGTTTGGGGAAGGTGGCAAGGTAAGGCTACTGCTGCTGTGCATGGGAGGTCCTTGTGGGATGTCCACAGACTGACTGGTGGCCAGTAAGCAGTTTGAGACAGGTAGAAGATAGAAGAAAGTCCAAGGTCACAGGTGGACTTGGAGTCATGGGTGTGGAGATTCTCTGGGCGTGGTCAATACATTGAGAAGAGCTGAGGGCTGAGGGAGGAGTCCTGGGTAGTGCCTGTGCTGAGAGGGGATGGGAGGGCAGTTTACAGAGACCCTCCAGGCAGGTGCTGGAGAGTGTGGAGCTGCCAAAGCTTTGGCGAGGCAGATAGAGAAAAATGGGCGCACTAGGGCCTCCTGTAAACTCCAGGTGCATATGCCACTTTGTGCATCTGGCTTTACGTGGGTACTGGGGAATCAAACCTGGGGGTTGTTAGGTTTTGTAGGCAAACACCTAAACCGCTATGCCATCCCTCCAGCCCATAAATATTTTAAAAAATATTTATGAAAACAAAAAATATAAAATAGCTGAGTGGCTCCACATGAATAAAACATACAGAAAAAGTTAATCCCCTGGAAATAATCAGTGATAGGTGGATATCTTATTATAGATGGTTTTTAAAAATAAGTTTGTGTCTTCATATTAGTTTATTTAATTTCTGACATTAAAGGTTTAAGTTAGCAAGCCTATAACAGATTTTGGGCTTGCCTGCAAAGCTGCTTTATGAAATATTCTAACACTTTGTTGTTGATTTACGGTTCTGGTATAAGACTCATGTATGGGATAGTCAGTTCCATAGGTGCTGTTTTAAGAGACCTTCCTTCAGGAAAGCAGCCTGTCCTGAGTAAAGACTGCAGGAACAACGCTGGTCTGGAACTTGGATCTTATGTTCCCATAGCTTTCCTTATAGTGGGGTGAACTGGGGATTGTAACTTAGATAATACCCAGCAAAAATTTAATGTACCTCCAAATTTAAGGAGTACCTCAATTTTTGTCTATAAAGTTAAAGAATTCAAATCATAGACAACCAGAGGATAAGGTATAGTGGGAGAGTTTATTTAAAGGAAAATGGGGGGCTGGAGAGATGGCTCAGCAATTAAGGCACTTGCCTCCAGTGCCTAAGGCCCGGGGTTCAATTCCCCAGTACCCACATAAGCCAGACCCACAAGGTGGTAGCCCTGGTGCGCTCTCTCTCTCTCTCTCTCTCTCTCTCTCTCTCTCTCTCTCTCTCTCCTTGAAAATGAATAAATAAAATATTTAATATAAATAAATAAAGGAAAATGGGGAGTTACAGAGTTCTCCAGCCACCAGCGTGGGGAGAACACATGGGAGAGGTTTTAGCCAAAATCTATGTTGTTTAACTAAACAGGCAGGAAAAGAAAAGATAACAGCGGGCTCCCATCATGAGAAAAAAAGGTTCATGTGGGGAGATCTTGAGGCCCCCCCCAAACAAAATGAAAGTCCTCCTTCTAGGATGCCATGTGGGAAGAAGAGACTGGGCTTTGTTTTAGTGACCTTTTTAAAACTTCCACCAGGTAAGTCAGAGAGACAGCTGATTGGTCTATACCTGACCAATCAGTTTTAGCGTCTAGATTTGCGCTCTGGCTAGAGACACCTCCCACTCAAGGGGAGGGGGTCTATGGAGCTTGTCTGAAACTCTCACACCCTCATGTGGTGATGTCACTTCTCTTGCAAGAATCTTGTATGAATTTTCTTTGCTTATAATTCTCAATTACAAAACCAAAAAATATGTTAAATACCATAAACCATAGTAAGAGAATTCAGATTAGCAGCATCAGTGGAACAATGCTTTCAGTGCCTGTGTTGGCATAATAGAAGTATTTTTATATATTCCACTTTTCAACAGCTAGCTTTATCTCCAGTTTAAGCAGCATAGGAATTACTGTCATTATCATAGATATTACTGTTTCTAACCTAATCTGTTATTTTGGTGGGCCAGTGTAATAATATACTATAAAATAGTACTGAATGCACATTTAATTGTCATTCTTTTTTTAATTAGATAAAATTACATATACTTACCCTGTACAGTGTGATGTTTTGGAACATAACATACATTGTGAAATGGCTTCATCAAGCTAATTAGCATGTTTATCACTTCACATAGTTGTATGTTTTTGTTTTTCAAGGTTAGGGTCTCACTCTGGCCCAGGCTGACCTGAAATTCAATATGTAATCTCAGGCTGGCCTTGGATTTATGGTGATCCTCCTATCTCTGACTCCCTAGTGTTGGAATTAAAGGCATATACCACCACACCCAGTCATAGTTATTGTTTTTAAAAATTATTCATTGATTATTTACAAGCAGGAAGAGAGAAGGACAGGGAGAGGGAGGGAGGGAGGGAGGAAGGAAAGGAAGAAGAGAGAAAAGGCATGCTAGGGCCTCCTGTCACTGCAAATGAACGCCATATGCATGTACCATGAGACAAGGTTTTGTAATCTAAATATTTTTATTTATTTGCAAGCAGATAGAGAGAAGACAGAGCCTCCAGCCACTGTAAACAAACTGCAGATGCATGTGCCACTTTGTACATCTGACTCTATGTGGGTATGGGGAATAGAGTGAGGCCCTACTTCTAAACAAACTATGGTGGTCAGGTGTCTCCCATAAACGTATGTGTTCTGAATGCTTGATCCCCAGCTGATGGAAATTTGGGAATTAGAACCTTATTGGAGCTGTGTGTTGGGAGCAAGCGTTCCCTTGCCAGTGTTGGCACACTCTCCTGTTGCTGTTGTCCACCTGATGTTGGCCAGGAGGCGGTGTCCACCCTCTGCTCATGCCATTTTCCCTGCCATCATGGAGTTTTCCTTGAGTCTGTAACAAAAAACAGTAACATGTAGCCTTTAAATAATCACATTATTAACAAATCCCTAACTGAAACATGTAACATCTTGCAATTTTAACCTTTTATACCTGTGGCAAGTTTAAATCTTGCCATTAATATTATTAAGTCTTTATTTTCATCCGCTGGCTTTTCACAAGTCTCCAGAAAGAGCCCCTGGTCTGTATTATAATTAAAATGGCTTCTTTTTCCTATTTGTAGGTGAAGACGGAGCCGGGAAGACAAGCTTAATAAGGAAGATTCAGGGAATCGAGGAGTACAAGAAAGGACGAGGACTGGAGTACCTGTACTTGAACGTGCACGATGAAGACAGGGACGGTGAGGGCGCCTCCTGAGGAGCCCTGCCGCTCTCCTTTGCCTCTGCTTTTCTTAGCCTGGATGTCATGTGTGTTAGTAAACAGCTCAGTGTGGGCATGCTTTATTGATTTGAGGCTGGATTGTCATAGCGCTGCTGTGGAGCATCTGAGGGTGTCCTGGCGCGCAGGTGTTAGCCTTCTGCGTCCCTAACCCCTCAGTTTTTCAGTTCCTTCTCCCCCAGTGATTATTTTGCTGAGCCCTTTCCACCTTCTCATTTTCTGGGAATAAAACTGACTTGCAAACTTTTTTTTTTTTTTTTTAATCTGATTAGCTGTTTTTGTTTTTTTGAGGCAGGGTCTCACTCTAGCCCAGGTTGACCAGGAACTCACTCGGCTGCCTCAGACTGGCCTCCCCCCTCTGCCTCCTGAGTGCTGGGATTGTGAGCACCAGCACACTCGGCATTTACGTGGGTCCTGGGATCTGAACTCGGCTCCTATGCTTATGCAGCCAGCATTTTACCCACGGAGCCATCCCCCCAGCCCAGCCACTTTTTCTTCCATAGATTACTCCCTCATTTGTCATTTTTGGCACATGTTTGTAGTGTGTGTGGTGTAGTATGTGTAGTGTGGCATATGTGGTGGATATATAACATATGTAAGTGTGTGCAGATACGTGTGCCCTGTGTGCACCCCTGTGGAGGCCAGAGAAAAATGTTGGATGTCCTAATTCTCATTCGCACGCTTCCTGAGACAGAGTCTCTCTCACTGAACCTGGAACTGCCTTTTCCAGTCAGCCTTGCTGGCCAGTTAGTCCCAGTGATTCTCCCATCTCCTCCTCAACAGCACTGGGCTTACAGGCATTCATGGTCATACCCAGATTTTTGGTTTTGGTTTTGGTTTGCCACATAGTCTCACTAACCCAGCCTGACTGGAATTTACATGTAGTCCAGGCTGGTCCCAAACTCCCAGCAGTCTTCCTACCTCAGCCTCCCAAATCCTGGGATTAAAGGTGTGCATCACCACGCCCCCCGCGGCTCATGCTTGGCCTTTATGTAGGTGCTGGGGAATTGAACTCGGAGCCTCTCAGGACTTCATGTTTTTACAGCAAGAAACACTCTTGCCCTCTGAGTCATCTCTCCAGCCTTCCAATGTCTTTAGTTTTTGTATGGTTTGTTGAGTATGCTCTATCTGCTGCCGATGGTAAAAATATGAACAAATAAGCTGGGCATGGTGGCGCACACTTTTAATCCCAGCACTCAGGAGGCAGAGGTAGGAGGATTGCTGTGAGTTTGAGGCCACCCTGAGACTACATAGTGAATTCCAGGTCAGCCTGGGCTAGAGTGAGACCCTACCTCAAAAAACCAAAAAAAAAAAAAAAAAAAAAAAGAACAAACATGTTTAGTCTCTCAGCTTTAGATTAAGAAATATGAAGTGGAAGGTGTGTTGGTGCCTGTCAGAATCTGAAGCCTTTGCTAGACTGTAGATGGGATCTAGCAGTTGAACTTGGTCCAGGCTACCAGACTTGCCCAAGGCATATGCCCTAAAATAAATACCAAGTAACATTGGTAGTTGGGTAATGAAAGGTGTTGCTTTGGTAACTTTCTTTGTCTTTTTCAGATCAAACCAGATGTAATGTGTGGATCTTAGATGGAGACCCGTATCACAAAGGGCTCCTCAAGTTCTCACTGGATGCCAGCTCTCTGAGGGACACTCTGCTTATGCTGGTCGTGGACATGTCAAAGCCTTGGACTGCTTTGGATTCTTTACAGAAATGGGCCAGTGTTGTGAGAGAACACGTGGACAAGTTGAAAATCCCTCCCGAAGAGATGAAGGAGATGGAACAGAAACGTGAGTAGCCTAGAAATATTAACATGGCTTCGGATACCAAGTGTCACAGCTGACTGGAAAAGTCATTAGGACTTCTTTTTACTTACATTATTATTGCCATTGTTTGGTGTTTGTAAGTGTGTTCACCTGCACCAGGTATGTGTGTGTATAGAGGCCAGAGGTTGACATCTGGTCATCTTCCATCACTCTGAGCTCTCTCACATCCCCCAGAACGTGCTGATTCAGCTCTTCTAGCTAGCCAGCTTGTGTGAGGATTCCCTCTCTGGTCCTCGAGAGGGCTAGGATTATAGGTGAGCCACAGTGCCTGCCAGGCGCTGGGGCCCAAACTCAGGTCCTCTCATTTCTGTGGAAAGTGCTTTATCCCCTGAGAGCCATCTCCCTGGCCTACTACTATTTTTAAAATTCAATTTGAGAGGTGTTTTGGGTTTTAACATAATATTTAATATATACAATGGTAACCGCTTCAGTACAGGTGCATTATGTGTGTGTTGTTGAGATACACAAACTGTTATCTGTTCATTCCCAGGTAGGACCCAGACAGCAGACCAAAGTAACACTTTCACCAAAGTTTGGTGAACCAATGAATTTCATTGGGTTCTTACGAGTAGGGTAGATGACTCACAGGCACCGCATTGCTGAAAAGCCCATCCCAGCATAGGCGACGACTCCTGGAAGCTGCATCTCTGGAGCCCACTGCAGGTGGCTCTGATCAGTCTTATTCTTGCATCACCTTCTCAAGGCCCTGGGAGTCCTGGAGGTTCCAGAATCTCTGGCAGCTTGGGAGTTCTTGGTCTTGTGTGCTCCCTAAGGAGCCTGCCTCCAGGATGGAATGTTTCGATTCAGAGGAAAAAAATTGTTCCACAGTAGTGTGGGAGTGCATGTATGTGTGCGGTGTTTCGTGGGTGTCTGGGTTTCAACTCAGTCCTTATGTTTGACCTGCAAGCATTTTACCCACTGAGCCATCCCCCCAGTCCTGAAAAGTAGTTTGATTTTGTTTACATGTGTGCACGTGTGTAGAATACGTGTGGTGTGATATGTGAAGGTGGTGTATGCACATGTATGTGCATGTGTACAAAGGCCAGAGGAGAACTTCAGGTGTTCTCTGTTGTTCTGATACCAGCTCTGAATCAACCTGGATCTGCCTTGGGTCAGTGAGCCCTGCAATTAAACCTCCAGTCTCTGGCCAAGGACTGGAGTTACACATGTGTGTGTCCACACCCAGATTTTTACATGGGTTCTGGAGAGTGGAACTTGGCAGTCTCCGCCAGGGAGGCCCTCATGCTCTTAATCACCGAGCCATCTCCTCAGCCCTGAAAAGTTTTTATGAGTGAAAACAATCTTCAGTTGATCACTTTCACCAGTTTCTTGACTAATAACCTTATAAACTTTGTCAAGATAAAATATGCCTGAAAAGATGTTAAATGGGGCTGGTGAGATAGCTTAGCAGCTAAGGCACGTTCATGCCTTATCAGAGTTTGATTCCCCAGTACCCACGTAGGACCAGATGCAGTGGTGCATGCATGTGGAGTCCCTGGGCAGCAGCTGGAGGCCCTACCTAGCACACCCATATTCTCTCTCTCTCTCTCTCTCTCTCTCTCTCTCTCTCTCTCTCTCTCTCTCTCTCTCTCTCTCTCTCTCTTCTATCTCTCTCTGCTTGAAAATAAAAAAGTTAATATAAATGAAAAGATAATTAAGCTAGTATATTATTTCCAAAGTATATTAAAGGTGTGTGTGTATGTTTTAAAACAATCTTTTGAAATGGGATCTTCCTAATTTGGCTTCAAACTTGCATTCTTCCTTTCTCTGACTCCTGAGTGCTGGGATTTCAGCTGTTTCTAAATGTGTCTAATCTGTATTTATCCTTCAATGATGTGACCATTGCCTGTGGAGTCGTGTGTTTACCTCCACCCCATCCCATAATCCATTCTTATATTAGCACAGGATTTCCGGACCAGAAATATCAATTTCAATATAGGAACTTTCCAGAAATACAAATCTTCACTTCTTACCCCAGAAACTTTTTTTCTTTTTTTTTTTTAATATGGAACGCTTCACGAATTTGCATGTCATCCTTGCGCAGGGGGCCATGCTAATCTTCTCTGTATCGTTCCAATTTTTTTTTTTTTTTTAGTATATGTGCTGCTGAAGTGAGCACACCCCAGAAACTCTTAACCAGGCAAAGTTATTGTGGACATACCTGATTAAAAACTGTATTCATGCCAACCATGGTGGTACATGCCTGTGACCCCAGTACTCAGGAGGCTAAGGTGAGTTCCAGGCCAGCCTGAGCAAGTGAGCCCCTCTGAAAAAAGAAACACCTGAGAATCCACCTGCCGTGTGCTTGACAAGCTGTTGGGTGGTCTGGTACATGATACAATCTGAGAGCCAGTAGTAGATATCCTTTTAGATGTCCTTTATGAAAGTCAGTGGCCATTAGACAACAGAGCTGCTAAAGGTACATGCATGCATCTTGGTTTCTGGAAGAATCTATTCACCTGTTCAGAATTTTTTCTTCCTTGATACAGGTGAATTCAGAATTGTGTTATTCAGGGTTCTCTAGAGGACCAGAACCTATAGAATGAATTGTAGTAAAAGGGGGATTTATTGGATTAGCTCACAGCAGTCCCACAATAGCAATTAGCAAGCCCTAGAGTCAAGGAACTGGTAGCCACTCAGTCCACATGGCTGGATGCCTCAGCAGTCCCAATCCAGCACTGAAGGACTAAAGGCTTCTTGGGGAGCCACTGGTCTTCAGTCCAGGCTGGAAGGCTGAGGAAACTTCGGTCCAATGGTGAAGGGGTAGATGAGCAGGATGGATGCATGTCTGAATCATGACAAGTACCAGCAGCCAGGCAGGAGGAAAGAGAGAGACTTCCTTCCCCTTTATATAGCCTTAGGGAGGGGTCTTACAACCCTTTTCCTGTTGACTTCCTGAGTCTCTGGAATTTCCTTCCTGCACTGCCCTTCCAGGAAGGGATATTTGTTTCTAGCTAACATGACTTCCTGAATCCCCCGAGCCTCCTTTTCTGTTACACAACACTCAAGATTACTATGAATTGCTAGCAGGTCAAGTTGACAACAAAATTTAGCCATTGCATGATATAAAAGTGACCTGGCATTTTTCACCTGGAGGTTTACTTTAATGTTCTTTGGGGGGGGGCAGGGTGGTTTTCGAGGTAGGGTCTGGCTCTAGGCCAGCCTGGGACTATATAGCGTGAGCTCCAGGTCAGCCTGGGCTAGAGGGCTAGAGTGAGACCCTGCCTCAAAAACAAGAACAAAGCAGAGTTCTCTGGTGTCTGTTCTATGTGTGCCTCACTGACTGTTCCCTTGAGAATTCCTTGAGAGATAACGGATGACTGGATCAGCATATGTCCTTAAAACTCTCGTTAATTTATGTTTGCCTTTTGTTTTGTTTTCGAGGTAGGGTCTCACTCTAGCCCAGGCTGACCTGGAATTCACTATGTAGTCTCAGGGTGGCCTTGAACTCATGGTGATCCTCCTATCTCTGCCTCCTGAATGCTGGGATCAAAGGTGTGCACCACCACACCCGGCACTTTTTTTTTTAAGCAGGGTTTCACTCTAGCCCAAGCTGATTTCTGGAACCCAGTCTGGCCTTGAACTCATCCTCCCGAGTGCTGGGATTGAAGATATGCACCACCTTACCTGGCTGTGAATAGATTTGTAGTCATCTTTTATTTCTTCTCTACCTAAGATTTTGCCTAAGCTCTTGTACAATACATGTTTAAATTTCGGCAGAAATAGATTATGCTCAAAGTAATTTTGAAACCATGATGACTTTGATTTGCAGTCATTAGAGACTTCCAAGAGTATGTCGAGCCAGGAGAAGACTTTCCAGGCTCTCCTCAGAGAAGAAACACTGCTGCCCAGGAGGACAGAGACGACAGCATTGTCCTCCCTCTGGGTGCGGACACCCTTACCCACAGCCTGGGCATTCCCGTGCTGGTGGTCTGTACAAAGGTGAGTTGGTGGCCTGTTCTGAGGAAATAGGAATGCTTTTCTGTTTGTCATGGTGTTTTGGAGTTATATTAACTTACATAGTGATTTTTATTTTTTATTTTTTTTAAGGAATGGAAGATTTAGGGTTTTTAAAAATGTATGGTTGGGTGTGGTGATGCACGCCTTTAATCCCAGCACTGGGGAGGCAGAGTTAGGAGGATTGCCATGAGTTTGAGGACAGCCTGAGAGTACATGGTGCAGTCCTGGTCAGCCTGGGCTGAGACCCTACCTTGAATTACTATTTTAAAAATTTTAGCCGGGCGTGGTGGCACACGCCTTTAATCCCAGCACTCAGGAGGCAGAGGTAGGAAGATCACTGAGTTCAAGGCCACCCTAAGACTACATAGTGAATTCCAGGTCAGCCTGGGCTAGAGTGAGACCCTACCTCAAAAAAAACAAAAAAAAATTATTTATTTATGAAGAGAGTGTGCATGGGTGCACCAGGGCCTCTTGACACTGCAAACTCCAGACATATGCGCCACTTTGTGCATCTGGTTTTATGTGGGTGCCATCTTTCCAATCCTGTTTTTTGTTTGTTTTGAGACGTCTCACTTTGTACCCAGGCCCTAAAATCACATTCTTCCTGCCCCGATCTCAACTTGTGTGGCCTAAAAAAATCTTTGAAAGAAAATATTATTTCAGATATTGTTTGTGATTGAATTTTATATCATTAAGGTTTTTTCTTTCATGTTTACCATCAGTTTAATAGAAATAATTACAGGTGAAATGATAGTTTATTAATTTTATAAAATAAAATATTTTTAAATATTGAATTTTAATATACTAATCCCCTAGTGTCAGAAAA
This sequence comes from Zapus hudsonius, assembly GCA_004024765.1. Taxonomy (NCBI): domain Eukaryota; kingdom Metazoa; phylum Chordata; class Mammalia; order Rodentia; family Dipodidae; genus Zapus; species Zapus hudsonius. The sequence goes on along the minus strand of PVHP010018280.1, from coordinate 16,953 downwards.
GCATGTACCTAAAAACGGAAAATGGATTTCTGGAGGTACACAGCAGCCAATGAAGTAAGGGATGTGCCTCTATATGAGGGTGGGGAAGAGCCTCAGTAGGCCTTTTCTGCCTGCTTCCCCCACCCCTTCAGGATGTTGAAGACGCCTGAGCCTGGAGGTGGAGGGCAAGATAGTCAGTAGGACAGAGGGGAACATCGATGACTCTCTCAACAAGGCCCAGAGGGCAAAGGTAGCTAAAGCCCAGTGTCATAGGTTGATATTGTCGTGAGCCACCCTACAAGAAGTACAGCAAAGCTGACATGAAATCACTCACAGGCAAACTGAGGAACAGAAACCAGAAAGAATGAATGAAACCTTTGATGACAGGGGCTGCAGCGATCAAGTACATCCTTGTTAATTTTAGTAACTACCAGTTTTTTATTGATGAAAATATGAATCCAGATGGACGGCATGGTTGCTATCCTGGACTACCATGAGGATGGTGTGACTCCTTGATGATTTAAGGGTGGAAAAATGCTAATACACTGGGCAGTCATTGACTCTCTCACTTGTCATCATAGCTGGCTGCTGCTTGTCACCCAACACCAGGACTGGTGTCATCTTGAGCTTTTATTTTGACATTATTTGGAGTGGAGGCATTTAAAAAAATATTTTATTTATTCATTTTCAAGCAGAGAGATAGAGAGAGAACCAGGGCTACCATCTTGTGGGGCTGGCCCATTTGGGTCCTGGGGAATTGAACCCAGGGCCTTAGGCACTGGAGACAAGTGCCTTAACCGCTGAGCCATCTCTCTAGCCCAAAGCATTGTTTTTTTTTTTTTAAGAAAACATGCCATGTAGGTTGTCTAAAAGTAAATGCATTTAAACTTTAAAAAAAAAAACAGAAAATCTAATGGATGGAAGAGAAGTGACCACTGGCATTTTATGGCCTTATGCAATATTTATGTAGTGTTAAAAGCAGTGTTCTCTAGCCAGGCGTGGTGGCACTCGAGAGGCTGTGAGTTTGAGGCCATTCTGAAACTACATAGTGAATTCTAGGTTGGCCTGGGCTAGAGAGAGACCCTACCTCAAAAACAGAAAATGTTTTAAAAATTAAAATGTAGTGGGGCATGGTGGATCACGTCTTTAATCCCAGTACTCGGGAAGTAAAGGTAGGATGATCACTGTGAGTTTAGGCTAGCCTGGGACTACAGAGTGAGTGCCATGTCAGCCTGGGCTAGAGTGAGACACTACTTTGAAAAAAAAAAAATCTGGTTTAGGGTTTGTGGTAGTCAGCCACACACCACTGGGATAATTTGAGGGAGGAAAGGATTTATTGAAACTATAGATTGAGGGGAAGTTCCCTAACAGTGAAAGAGGCTGGCCCTATTTCACAGGTCCTAGCAGAGAAAAAACCCATCACCTACACCACACACACAGAACAGGGAACAGGTGGGGGTGGGGTGGGGGATTTTTCTCCTTTATATAGGTTTAGGGTGGGGTCTTGCAACCCTATCCCAGACTTAATGGCTTCCTGAATCTCTGGACTTTCCTTCCTGCATTGCCCACACAGGAAAGGATGTTTACTTCCAGCCTCTTTGAGCTTCTTTGCATCCTGCCCCTTGCTGAGAGGCTGCCTTCCTGTAAACATCCTCAGAGACCCACCCAAGATAATTAACAAGATCCAAGTTGACAACGAAACCTAACCATCACAGGGTTTTACATTAAATTATCTGTAACAAAAAAATATTGGATGGCAATATTTAAGATAAGATGAAGTCAGTTACCTGCTTTTCAAATTGTGATTCTGGAATAATTCATTGTCACACCTTTGTAGAGCAGTTAACTAGGTTTTTGAGGCAGGGTCTCTCTCTAGCCGGGCTGACCTGGAACTCATTCCATAGGATTATATAGGTGTGTGCCACCATATCCAACCAAAGCCTGTTTTACCTACAGTTCCCACTGATATGGTTAGCTGAGGTGTTTGCAAAAAAAAGTTCTTATTCTAGGATTGTATATCTCTTCCAATAGAATTTTACTTTTCCTTATTGTTATTTTGTTTTTGTTTTTCAAGGAAGGGTCTTACTCTAGCTCAGGCTGACCTGGAATTCACTCTGTAGTCTCAGGCTGGCCTTGAACTCATGGCAATCCTCCTACCTCTGCCTCCCGAGTGCTGGGATTAAAGATGTGTGCCACCATGCCTGGCTTTTTTTTTTTTTTTTGAGGCAGAGTTTCATTCTATCCCAAGCTGACCTGAAATGAGTCTTTAGCCCAGGCTGGCCTTGAATTTAGGGTCATCCTCCTATCTGGGTCTCTTGAGTGCTGGGTGCTGGAATTAAAGATGTGTGCCATCACACCCAGTATAAGGAATATTATTACATGTTCATTTTTAGAAAATATCTCACTCCTTCAGTAGAGGTTTTGGGTAGAATTTTTTGGATGTCAAGATGTTTGACTGTGTCTCCTTTATATTTTCCTTAATATTTTTCTGTAGCTAAGGGGAAATAGAACAGTCTCATTACCTGCCAGCAACATCTCATAAAGCAGCTGTAACCACTCCCTGCTATGTGAGACTGGTGAGGGTGGGGGAGGCATCAGGAGAGACAGGGCTGTGGGAGTGTTCTGCAGCACTCCCCAGACCCCTCTTCTGTTTCTTTGATGTAAAGGAATTATGATGGATTTGAGAAATTCTTTGACCACTATTCTATCTGTTCCTGGAATACAGTTTAAATGGACAATTTATTTTCGGACATAGGTGTGTCCACTTAATATAAGCTGGACATGTTCTTTGTTCTCGTGGGCATTCTGGCCAGATCCAGTGTGAAGAGGGTCAGTGCTGCTCTGGTTCCTGCTGCTTGCTCTGTCACCACAGCCTAATTTGTGGTGTTCCCCCATCTAAACTTGAGCTGCTGGATTTACTGTTGAGTCTCAGTATTTCTAACGTTAAGTATTTTAACTCTGCAGTGTGATGCAATTAGCGTGTTGGAGAAAGAGCACGACTACAGAGACGAGCATTTTGACTTCATCCAGTCACACATCCGCAAGTTTTGTTTACAGTGTATCCTTTCACCAGCTGTTGGGGCAATGTGTCCTGCTTGCTTGGGTTTGTGTCTAGTGTGTGTGCACCTGGACATGTGTGTCACAGAGTGCATGGGGTGGTCAGAGGACCACCTTGGGGTGTTCTCTCCTTCCACCCTCTTGAGGCAGAGTCTCTTTCGGCTGCCTCACGCTTCTGGATTCCACCTCCCGTGGCTGTAGTGCAGAGGGATCGCAGGTGCAGGTGCCCCTTTGTGTCTGACTTCACGTGGGCACTGAGGATTGAGCTGGGGTCATTGGCACTCTTATAAGCATGCAGTCTTGTAACTGCTGAGCCATCTCTGCAGTCCATTTTGTTTTTTAAAGTGAGGGAATTATGATGGACCTAAGAAATTTCCATGAACATTATTCTACCTGTTCCTGGTTGGAAATTTCATTTTAGTTCTGAGGTCCTTTACACCTGGGTATCTTGAGTTATGTTACTGGAATCTTAAGGCTTGGACTGCTCACTGCTGAAAACCTGGGAGACAGTCAATTGGAGGAAATAGCTTCATTCAAGCCTGGTCCTGAGGAGAATAGAGGAGACTTTTCTGTCTCAAATCTCCACCTTGGAGGCTCAGAGGTATGAAGAACTTTTTTTTTCTTGTGTGTGTGAGAGAGAAGAATGCACATATGTGCGGGTGGGCGTGCATGTGTGTGCACATGTCACCCACACATGCATGCATGTGGAGGCCAGAAATTGATGTTCGGTATCTTCCCCAGTTGCTCCTCACCTTATTTACTGTGACAGGGTCTCTCACTTGAACCCAGAACTCACTGATTCAGCTAGTCTAGCTAGCCAGCTTCCCCTGGGGATCCCCTGTCTCCACCTCCTAAATGCTGGGATTCCAAATGGGCTGATACACCCACCTGGTATTTATGTGGGTATCTGAGATTTGATCTCTGGTCCTCCTTGTAAGCACTTTATCCAAAGGCATCTCTCCAGCCCCACAAAGAACATTTTATGGTCCACTGAGGGGAATCCAGTAAAATGATGGGCAGGAAACCTGTACTCTAGGTGCATCTTGCTTTGTTGTTGCTGTTGCTGCTGCTGGTTTGTTTGGAGTGGGGAGTTGGTTTAAGGCAGGATCTTGCTCTAGTCCAAGTTGACCTGAAACTTACTCTGTAGTCCAGGCTGGCCTCAAATTCAAGATGATCCTCCAACCTCAGACTCTTCAGGGTTTTGGGATTAAAGGTCCACACCTGGCTGGTTTTTAAATATCTTTCAAAGCCAGAACTCTTACGAATTATTAGAAGTTGGTTCTTACGGGGAAGATCATTAATTCAAAGTCCACAGAATTAAGTTTTTGCTTAAGGTTGTGATTTTGTTTGTACCCAGTTAAGCTGTATTTAGCAATATTGTTGTGTTTGGGGGTTTTCTTTCTTTTTAAACTATTCATTTGTAATGAGAAAGAGAGAGAGAGAGACTGACAGAATGGGTGCACCAGGACCTCCAGTCAATGCAGAGAAACTCCAGATGCATGTGCCATTTTGTGCATCTGGCTTTACATGGGTACTAGGAAATTGAACCCAGGTTTTTAGACTTTGTAGGTAAGCACCTTAACCACTGAGCCATCTCTCCAGTCCCTATTTTGGGTTTTCTTGAGGCAGGGTCTTACTCAGGTACAAGCTCGCCTTAAATTCACAGCAATCCTCCTACCTCAGATACCCAAATGCTGGAACCATAGGCGTGAGCGACCACAGCTGGCTTACTTGTGAAATTATTATTATTTTTTCTTGGTTTTTCGAGGTAGGGTCTCACTCTAGCCCAGGCTGCCCTGGAATTCACTATGTAGTCTCAGGGTGGCTTTGAACTCATGGCAATCCTCCTACCTCTGCCTCCCGAGTGCTGGGATTAAAGGCGTGCGCCACCACACCTGACTACCCTGGAAGTTTTCTCTTGAGCTAGTATGCACGTAGATGTGACAGGTAAGCCAGTCACACTGTTCTGTGGGACCTGTTGGTGAGGTGTTTGCAGTTTTCCTTAATGGGATTGTTCAGATGGTGCAGCACTTATTTACACTTCAGTAAAAGAAAACAAAAACATAGACTTAGTGTACAAATACATCGTGCAGAAGCTGTATGGGTTCCCCTATAAGATCCCCGCTGTGGTTGTGGAAAAGGATGCAGTGTTCATGTAAGTATGTTTGTCCTGTGCTAGTCATGAAGTGCTGTGTGTGGTTTTAAGAAGGGACCAGAGGCCTGCTGGTGATGAGTGGGTGTGGAGTTTGTATTTGTAACCTATCTGGGCCTCTTCAGAGCCAGAGCCCTTCAGTCTTACTTCCTTGCTGTTTGAGTTAACTTGTCTGTTGAGTGCCTGTATTAGTATACCTACTTATTCTTCATTTGATTATAATATATAATGAACAAATGTGTAACCTAGATTTGGTTTTAAACTTTTCTTTTGATGGGTTGGTGATAGAGCTCCCTGGTGGAGTGCTTGCCTGACGTGTGGACCCTTCTATTTGATCCCCAGCACTCAAAAGAGTTACCTAAGAAATTGGAAGAGAATTATGGTCCTCCTCCCAGAAAAGTATTATAATAAAATCTAAAGATAAAGAATTAATAAGCTGGGTGTGGTGGTGCACGCCTTTAATCCCAGCGCTCGGGAGGCAGAGGTAGGAGGATCACCATGAGTTCAAGGCCACCCTGAGACTACAGAGTGAATTCCAGGTCAGCCTGGGCTAGAGTGAGACCCTACCTCGAAAAACAAAAACAAAACAACAACAAAAAAAAAGAATTAATAATCATTTTTGGTAGAAATTAAGAAATTGGATGTTATAATAAAGCTAGTTTTCCATAACTGATCAAAATGTTCCTCTTACAAGATCAGGGATTAAATAAAAGCATGACCATATAAGCTGCTTAAGAGTTTTATGTGTATTTCTTTCCAGTCCAGCAGGATGGGATAATGATAAAAAAATAGGAATATTACATGAAAATTTTCAAACATTGAAAGTAGAAGATAATTTTGAAGACATCATAACTAAACCACCTGTCCGAAAAGTAAGTTTTAGTAAATAATCTCAAGTATTTAGACTTTTTAAAAAATATTTTTATTTGAGAGAGAAAGAGAACAAGAGAGAGAGAGGTAAGAGTATATGTGTGTGTGTATTGGACATGCCAGGGCCCCTCTCCAGTACGAATGAACTCCACACACATGGGCCTCGTGTGTTCTGCAAGCACTCAGCCATCTTCCCAGCCTGGTAGCTAGATGTTTTAACTGAGAGTGTAGCCCTTAAATGTAAAGATTGCAGGTAGATCTTCGTGCAGTGGCAAACACTACAATCCTAGTGCTTGAGAGAATGAGGTAAGAGGACCTCTGTTTGTTTGAGGTCAGCCTGGGCTAGAATGAGGTCCCACCTAAAAATGAAGACAGGTAGAAAGGAAAGGCGAGGATGTCCTTTTTATTGAGGAATTTCTAAGTATTTGGGGGGATTCTAATATATAATTCCCATAAAGATTTGTTTCAGCAAACAGTCAACTATTCAGTCCCTGAATAATAAAGAGCCTTTAGTGTGTTCACATTGGCTAACACTGGTGGCAAGTCCATGTTCTCTCTCATGTGGTACTTTGGGTTTATAGCTTGGCAATGACATGCTGTCATCAAGGTCACGTTTGTGGTTCCTCATTAAGTATTCAGCTGTTGGCAGAGCCATTACATTTTATTTCAGGGAGACCAGGGATAAGTTGTGTTCACCCACCTGAGGTATTGCTGACCTGTTTTAAAACACCCAGCTGTTGTCTAGCCCGTGGAATAATTGTGGTCAGTATGTGACTCTAGGGGCGAGCTGTTCTAGAAGTTCAGTGACACAAGAAAAGCACTTCCATAGTCACTGAGGCAGCTCACTCAGGAAACTGTAGATGCAGGTGCAGGTAGTATTCTTGATGTCTCTTTAATTGCTAGTGGCATTAACGACATAGGTTAACCTTGCTCATTTCATTGTTCCTTTCAGTTTGTACATGAAAAGGAAATTATGGCAGAAGATGACCAAGTGTTTCTCATGAAGTTACAGGTATGAAGTTACATCAGGACTCTTAGTGCTAGAATTGATTATGAAAAGATTGTTACATTTGCCCTCTAGTCCATATGTAAGTGTTTTAAACTTTTTGAATTCTTTTATATTTATTTTTTTTTTATGGGTGGGTGGGGGCGTGCACATGCAGTGGAGCTTGTGTGGAGTCACAGAGTTGTCTGTGCCCCACCTTCTTTGAGACAGTCTCTTGCTGCTTCAGATGAGTCTGGCTGTGAGCTTCAGCTTCTCCAGGCTCTGCCTTCTATTGTCAGGATTGCTGGGATCTCAGATGCATACTCCACTGAGAGCCCAGCTTTATGTGGGTGCCTTTAACCACTGAGAAACCTTCCTAGTCCCATACTTTTAGAATTCTTGTTAAGTATATTATATACCTTTGGAAGTTACTTTTTAAATTAATGCATCTATAGATGTAAAAGCCGGTATGTATTTTCTTTAAAAATATGTCATTACTTCTGTGAGTAGCTAAACTAGGATTCTTTTCCCCAGTCTCTTTTAGCCAAGCAACCACCAACTGCAGCTGGAAGGCCTGTGGTGAGTACTACTTAATTTGACAGTTACTAATCAGATGGTTGTTCAATATAAACTGGAATTCGGAATTCTTCTGGAATTGTCAAATTTACTCCTTTTTAGAACATTTGATTCATGTAAAGATCTCTTTTGTAATGTTTACTATGTATCAGTTATTGTACTGAACCGCTTCTGTGTGTTTTTTACAAGGCTTCAGTTCAGCCTCATGAAAGAGGTGCTGTTATTAACGACATTTTGTAGGTGGCATCAGGGGTCTTGGAGGACACTGGTGTGCCTGGAGTTGCTCACAGGGTCTATGTCCAGATTGGGGAATCAGATTTGATTATGCCCATCCCCTCATTCTCTGATACAATGTGTGGTTCCTTCTCCATTAAAGAAGAGATCCTAAAATGTGATGGACTTTTGGTATTCTTGAATCATAAAGACAAAATTGCTAACATTTTTTGCCACTGAGTATAAAAACCAATAGAACAGGGCTGGAGGGGTGGCTTAGTGGTTAAGGCATTTGTCTGCAAAGCAGACCAAGTTCGATTCCCCAGGACCCAAATAAAGCCAGATGCACAAGGTGGCACATGTGTCTGGAGTTTGTTTGCAGTGGCTGGAGGACCTGGCGTACCCATTCTTTCTCTGTCTCTTTCTCTCTCTCAAATAAATAAATAAAATATTTAGAAAAAGAATTATAGAATAGATAGGATGATTGCAAAGTAATTGGTTTTCATATTTTTAAGGTTGAACGTGTTAGGTTTTAATATTTGGATTTCCTATTCCCACCTAGGATGCATCCCCAAGAGTCCCTGGAGGCTCTCCCCGAACACCAAGCAGATCTGTGTCGTCCAACGTGGCCAGCGTCTCCCCCATCCCTGCTGGGTCAAAAAAGATTGACCCGAACATGAAAGGTATTCCTTCCTCTTTCTTTGAGAAACGCAGTGCAGTGTATTTTATATGGCAACAGACTACGTAGACTCCTACTGCAATGTAACTCTCCATTTTGTGTAAAACCTGCCAAGCTTTGTCTGTACCTTGACTCTCATATCAGGTTGTTAACCTCTTCACAGTGTCTTCCCAATGTGTCACTCTGTTACTTATTTTTGCCAGAGTCTTAACATGTAGCAGTAGCCCAGGCTAGCCTCACATAGCCCTCCCCCCTTTTTTCCCCACAGTACTGGGGCTTGAACCTAGGCCCTCACCTGTGCTAGGCAAGCACCCTATCACTGAACTACATCACTAGCCCTCTTTTCATTTTTAATTTTTTTTTTGGGGGGGGTGGGTCTCACTCTAGCCCAGGCTGACCTGGAACTTACTCTGTAGTCTCAGGCTGGCCTCGAATTTGCAGAGATCCTCCTCCTGGTGTGCTGGGATTCAAGGCATGTACCACTATGTCTGGCCATTCATTTCTTGAAACTTCTGCTTTTCTTATAGGTTTTAGTAGCTTTTTGTGAAATGAGGCAAACATTTCTCCAGTTATAGTTTTTAAAAACCCCATTTTAAAGGGAGAGGTATATCAGCATCTAACCATGCTTTGTGTAATTGCTTAAAATGCTTTTGGCCCTTCAAAATTAACATTCTACTGAGACTACACAGTGAATTCCAGGTCAGCCTGGGCTAGAGTGGGACCCTACCTTGAAAAACCAAAAAAAAAATTAAAAAATTAACATTCTAATTGTTTCATGTATGAGTGGTTTAGGGAGTTTGAGTCCTGTGTGTAATTACTATAATAATTATGAGAAAATTGAATATTTTGAGTAAAAGGGTTTTTTGCCTGCTTGTTTTTTATATAGCCGGAGCTACAAGTGAAGGTGTCCTGGCAAATTTCTTCAATAGCTTGTTGAGTAAGAAGACCGGCTCTCCCGGAGGCCCTGGTGTTGGTGGCAGTCCTGGAGGCGGAGCTGGAGGTGGGGGCAGTGGTTTACCGCCATCTGCCAAAAAGTCAGGTACCTCTACCTAGAGCAAGGCTTTGTTCTCTGAAAACCGCCTTATCGGGCTAAAATTAACTTAAGAGTTCACTCGCTTAAATGTATGATATTAGAGTTTCGCAGAGCTGTGGAGACTGTCACCATGATCTAATTTTAGAACAGTTTCATCTCTCCAAACAGAAGCTTTAGTCCCCTAGGGAGCCCCCAGTCTGCTTTCTGCATATATGGACTTGGCAGTGTGGACACTAAAGTGACCTCAGCCAGCATGTGGGAAGCCTCATGCTGTCATGTGAAGCAGTGACCCTGCCGATGGCTGAGGACAAGCCACAGTTCAGCTGTCCTTTAGCTGATGGACATTTGAGGCATTTCTATTTTTTTGGCCCTTGTGAATAATGCTGCTGTGAAAATTAATTTTTTTTGTTTTGTTTTGGTTTTTCAAGGTAGGGTCTCACTGTAGCCCAGGCTGACCTAGAACTACTCAGTAGTTCCAGGCTGGCCTCATACTCAAATGATCCTCCTACCTCTGCTTCCCGAGTGCTGGGATGAAAAGTATGTGTCACCAAGCCCAGCTCTGAACATTAATTTCTATGTGACTTAAGTTTTACTTCCTTAAGAAAGACCACTTTGTGCATCTGGCTTTAGGTGGGTTCTGGGGAATTGATCCCTGGCCTGCAAGCTTAGCAAGCAAGCATCTTTCACCACTGAGCCATCTCCCCAGCACATTCTTACTTCTTTCGGGTAATACTTCAGAGTGGAGTTGCTGCAAACCATTGTCCTACCTGGAGGGTTCTGCAGCGTCTTCTGTTCATGTGGAGTTGCCATCACTTACTTCTCTCCAGGTCCCCATCTGTGCCTCTTGTCTGTTGACCCACCATTGGAAATGAGGGGATGTCGTGAGGCAGAGCTCACTGTAGTCCAGGCTGGCCTTGAATTTACGGTGGTGCTCTTACCTGAACCCCTGGAGTTCAGGGCTTAAGGTGTGAGCCACCACACCCAAATATATATATATATGTTTTTATTTTTGGTTCTTCAAGGAGAGTCTTGTTCTAGTTGACCTGAAACTCACTATATAGACTTGAGTTTGAGGGTGGCCTCCTCAAACTCATGGTTATCCTCCTACCTCTGCCCCCTAGTACTGGGATTAAAGGCGTGCACCACCATGCCTGGCTTCCCCTCCTGCTTGAGACCGGGTTCTGTTGTGTAGCATTGGCCACAAACTCAGCGGTTCTGCTTCAGCCTCCCGAGTGTTGTCACTGCGGGTGGGCACTACCTTTCTGACTTTGGTGGACTGTGTTATGAAAACACGGGCAGTCTTCATGTGGAGAGACATCGTCAGCATATTTTGATTATATCTAAACCTCATTTCTTTCTTTTGAAATTTCACTGCAGGCCAGAAGCCTGTCCTATCAGACGTTCACGCTGAACTAGACAGAATCACACGAAAGCCAGTTTCAGTGTCCCCTCCGTCGCCCACATCTCCTTCGGAAGGGGAAGCTTCTTGAAGACACCAAATACAGCCATTACTCAGTTTCCTGCAATGATGACTTGCCTCTGCTTTTTCCTTCCAACTTGGAATTAGGGAGCCGGAGTGCTGGACAGATGGGCTAAGTTTATGTCCCTTTTCCTTGTTTTATTTTTTCCTTGTTTTATTTTTATTTTTATTTTTTTTTTGGTGGCTGCCCATTTTTATAAAAGGAGCTATTCAGAAGAAAAATGAATTCTACACTGTAGAATTACCGATGGCATTGTTGTTTTGCATAAGGAAATAATTTTGGATTTTGAAGATCTCAGAATTTAGAAGTCTGAAACAGAACTATGTGATCATATTCTAAAGGCTGCATAAACCATGCAGGAAGGTTTCCGGAAGGACAGAAGATGAGTAATTTGGGCAGGTGTTTGATTTGGAAGTCTAAACTTATTTTTAGGTGAGACTATTAAAATCATTTCAGAAGATACTATGTTCTGCTGAAAAAAATGACTGCTTGTCAGATTTTTCACACCAACATAAACATAAACATAAACATAAACAGTGATCATCATCTCAACTGGACAGAGAACCTGGAAGCTATCATCAGAATATGATTTAGAGAATTATTGGCCAAGATGTTTCTTTAACTGAGAAGGGAAGAAAGCACACTGTGTAGATGTGTAAAAGAAAAATGCAGAGGCTATGGAAATGTAGAGATGAGTCTTTGGATTTGTCTTTACATATATATATATATATATGTGTGTGTATGTATATATATATATGGCTCTGCCTTAATAGACTCCTTTTGTTTGTGACTTTCAACTGTAATCAGTTAATAATAAAGTATTTATTCTCTGCATTCAGGTTCAAATAGCTTGTTGCACTTTCTTATGTTTAAGTTTGATATGTTAGGCAAAGAATAAAATTCATAAGGATTGTTGAGCTTGCTGTTTTTCTCACAGACAAGTGAGAAAGTGAAATCCACTCACCTTAATTGGGAGCCTTGATCCACATACCTTGTGTCCAATGACAGTATCTTGGGCCAACATTCCCTGTGGGTAAAAATAGAGCCTTTCAGGTTTGGGAGACAGCTTGATGGCTAAAGGTACTTGCTTGCAAAGCCTGCTGGCCCAGCTTCAATTCCCCAGCACTCATAAAACCTGGATGCATAGTATGACGTGTCTGTGATCCCACCTTGCCTGTGGTAATGAAGGTGGAGGCAGGCGAATCCAGAGGTCATGAGCCAGGTAGTCTGATCCTAGTTTGCCATGGAAAGAGACCCTGCCTCATAGAAGGAGCACAGACACCACAGGGTGGTCCTCTAGACCACACATGTGCCCACACACATGAATAAGTGATTGAAAATAGAGCCTTTGGATGGAGGCACTATGGCTCAGCAGTTAAAGCTCTTGCCTGCAAAGCCTAACGACCTGGGTTCAATTCCCATAAAGCCAGCTGCACAAAGTAGCATACACATCTGGAACTTGTTGGCAGTGGCCGGAGGCCCTGGTGAAGCACCCATTTTCTCTCTCTGCCTCTTGCAAATAAATTTTAAAAAATAGAGCTTTGAGGGCTGGAGAGATGGCTCAGTGGTTAAGGCACTTGCCTCCAGTGCCTAAGGCCCTGGGTTCAATTCCCCAGGACCCACATAAGCCAGAACCACAAGGTGGTGGCCCTGGTGCATTTTCTCTCTCTCTCTCTCTCTCTCTCTCTCTCTCTCTATCTCTATCTCTCTCTATCTCTATCTCTATCTCTGCTTGACAATGAATGAATAAAAAATATTTTTTGAAAAATAGAGTTTTGATTTGGGGCGATGGCTCGGTGGATAAAGGCATTTGCTTGCAAAGCCCGCCAGCCCAGATCCAGTTCCCCAGGACTCATGTAAAGCCAAATGGATAAAGGGTCACATGAGTCGAGTTTGTAACGAGGTCCTGGAACACCAATACTTTGTCAGATAAATACTCAAAAAATTAAAAAAGCTTCACTGCATGAATCATGGGTGGTAAGTTCGAAAAATAACCACAGTTGGGCATGGCCTGCCTTGAATTCCAGCACTCCAGAGCAGAGTGAATTCCAGGTCAGCTGGGCTAGAGCGAGACCCTGCCTCAGAAAGCCAAGACCAACTTTTTATGTGCTGGGAACAAGTGGGTTTTTGTGTTTTGAGACCGGGTCCCACAATGTAGCCCAGCTTGACTTTGAACCTGAGGACAGTTTGTCTCAAGTGCTGAGGTTGGCGACACCCCCTCCCCCCAGCTTGGAGGCTATGTTAAAAGCTTGGAAGTCCACAAATGGAGCTAACAGGTGGCGAGGTTCCACTTACCTCCTCCCCTCCCCCCCCCAGGTAGGGAGGGTCTCACTCTAGCCCAGGCTGACTCATTATGTAGTCTCAGGGCAGCCTCCAGCTCACAGCGATCCTCCTTCCTCTGCCTCTGCCTCTGCCTCTGCCTCCCGAGTGCTGGGATTAAAGATCGTGTGCCTGGGCTTGCCTCCAGTGCCTAAGGCCCCCGGTTCAATTCCCCAGAACCCACATAAGCCAGACCCACAAGGTGGTAGCCCTGGTGTGCTCTCTCTCTCTCTCTCTCTCTCTCTCTCTCTCTCTCTGCTTGAAAAGGAATAAAATTAAAAAAAAGATCGTGTGCCTGACTAGTTGCACATTTAATTTTAAATATTTTTATTTATTTGAAAGGGAAAGAGTATGGGCATGCCAGGACCTCTTCCTGCATATACCACTTTGCACATACAGCCTTGTGTGGGATCTGGAAAATCGAACCTGGGTAGGTGAGCTTTGTACACAAACAACCACTGAACTATTTCCTTAGCTAGGTTCCGATTTTTTAAAATTTATTTTTTGGTATATTTTTAAACTTTGAATTGATAGCTTCCATAATTATAGACCATAAACCATTATTCCCTCCCCACCCTCCCCCATATATCTTCCCCTCTCAATTAGTCTCTTATTTCAGTGTCATCTGTCATGAATATCAAGGTGGTTTTGTGTCTGGAAGTTTGCGTGGTAAGCAGTCCTTCCTTTTGGCCCAATTTTTAAAATTATTTTTGCTTACAATGTTCACAAGAATTTGTAATTTAAATTCAGCTAATAAACATCCATATTGGATGGATCAGTTGAGCCATTTCAGGTGGTTTTTGAAGTAGGGTCTCGCTCTAGCCCAGGCTGACCTGGAATTCACTATGTAGTTTCAGGGTGGCCTTGAACTCAAGGTGCTCCTCCTACTACCTCTGCCTCCCAAGTGCTGGGACTAAAGGTGTGCACCACCACACCTGCTTCGATGTAAAATAATACTGCTTTTTAAAAAAATATATAAGTATATACATTGTATGAGCAAATTTGTGAATGCTTCCCGTTTCCCTTCTCTCTGTCCGCTACCCACGGTGCGCATACTGGATCTGTCCATAGGGTAGGGGGTTATGAACTGCACCAGAGGTAGCAAGTTTTTTTTTTTTTCCTTCCCCTTGTGTATTGTTGCTGAGGGGGGCAAAGTTTCTGGATATTCTCCCCCACCATGGCTCTTACAATCTTTCTGCCCCCTCTTCCACTCAGTTTCCTGAGCCATAGTGGGTGAGTTTTAAGTCTCTTTATTGTTGAGATCTTAAGTATCTCTGGATCTTTGCCCTGGGTTGTGTTGGGTATCGTTGATGTCTGTGTCCATTGACCTTTTTGAGTTATCAGACTTGCTGTGGTGATTGGTCTCCTGTTTGTCTTGTCACTTTCTTGTAGGTTTCATTTGGGCCCTAACACTGTTTTTGATATTGCTGGTGTCTGAATAGAAAATGTCTCATATCTTGACCACTTGGTTCCCGGCTGGTGGTGCTGTTTTGGGATATGGGGCCTAGTTGGAGTGGGTCACTAGGGGCAGACTTCTGAGATTCATACCCACCCACGTTCCAGCCTTCCCCTGCTCCTGCTCTATCCCATGCTCCCTTCCCTTGATCTACTCTAACATGGGGCCAAGGGACCATGAACAGATCAAAATGAACCTTTCCTTCCTTAAACTGCTTGTCAGTTACAGCAACACAAAAGTAACTAATCCAGCTGATTTGAAATGCAGTGTGCTTTGAATATGCAGTATGTGCTTGGCCCCGGCTGGTGGCAGACGCTCTCTGGAGGAAGTGGATCACTAGGGGTGGGCTTTGAGGCTTTATAGCCCAGCCCACTTCCCGTTTACTTGCTTCCCCCCACCATGCAAAGGTGACCAGCGAGCTTCCCACTCTGCTGCCTCACCTTCCTTGCTGTGATGGTCTCTACTCCCTGGAACCTTACGCAGAGATAAACCTTCCTTAAGTTGCTGCTGGTCAGGTATTTGGTTAACAGCAGCAAGTAACTAGCACAGTGGTGTCCTCACCCTCAACCCCCACCCAGGACACACACACACACACACACACACACACACACGCACACACACGGCTTCGCATTTACCACAGAAGCAGTTTATGGAAGGAAAGGGTTTATTTCAGCTCTCAGTTTCAAGGGGAAGCATCGTCATGGCAGGGAAGGCAACAGGGCTTCATGTCATGTCACATCAGCTGAGTGAAAGCAACAAGAGTAACTGTAAAATCCCAAGGCCTATCCCCAGTGACACACCTCCAACAAGGCTCCACTTCCCAAAGGCTCCCCAACTTTCCCAAATTGCCACCAGCTGGGGACCAAGTATTCAAAACACACGAGTCTATGGGGACATAGCCAATTCAAGCCACCACAGTGCCCTATGCGATGTTCAGAGGTAAGTAAGGCTCTTAAGGAGTATTATTGATGGTATCATGGGAGCTGTGAGCTAATCAATAGATTGATCCAGTGATGGCATTATTGGGAAATGGTGAAAACCTGGATGTGAAGCCCAGCTGTAAAAATAAGCCACTGGGGCTATTGGCTTTGATGGGCTTGCCTTGCCTCTGGTGCCGTATCTCTGGGCCTCCTGTCTACCATGAACTGAAACCTTTTACTCTACCAGGCATTCTACCTCACCACACACAGAACCAATGAAATCAGTAACATGGACAGAAACCTTGAGCTAAAAGAAGTCTTTTTCTTTTTTGGTTTTTTGAGGTAGGGTCTCGCTCTAGCCCAGGCTGACCTGGAATTCACTATGTAGTCTCAGGGTGGCCTTGAACTCATGGCAATTCTCCTACCTCTGTGCTGGGATTAAAGGCATGCGTCACCACGCCTGGCTAAACAATTATTTTTTATTTATTTGAGAGAGAGAGAAAGAGAGGAGAATGGGTGGACCAAGGCTTCCAGCCACTACAAACGAACTCCAGACATATGTGCCACCTTGTGCATCTGGCTTTACATGGGCACTGGGGAATTGAACTTGTGTCCTTCTGCCTTGCAGGCAAATGCCTTAACCACTAAGACATCTCTCCAGCCCAACTTTATAGATTCCAAAGATGTTTGTGACATGGTCTAACCCTGTAGCTCAGGTTGCTATCCTGGAACTCACTGTGGGTAGAACCAGGCTAGCCTCAAAGTGTTGGTGATCCTCCTGCCTCAGCCTTTTGAGTGCTGGGATTATAAATGTGAGCCACCTGCCTTTTAGAGTCCAAAGAATTTTTTTTTCCCACAAGGGGACATATGAAGACTTTTCTCTCCCCTTTTTTCTTTGTTCATTTTTAGGTAAGGTCTCATTCGAGCCCAGACTGACCCTCTCAACAATCCTTCTACTTCTGCCTCCCGAGTGCTGAGATTAAAGGCTTGTGCTACCATGCCTGGCATCTCGCTTTCTTTTTCTTTCTTTGACTGGGTCACATAACCCAAACTGACCTTGAATTCACTATATAGTTATGGATGACCTTGAACCTCTCAGCCTCTTGCCTCTATCTCCTGAGTGTGGGATTATGCCTGGTTTATGTGGTGCTGGGGATAGAACCCAGGGCTTTGTGCATGTTAGGCAAGCACCTCACCAACTGAACCACATTCCCAGACTTAATAACTCTATTT
>PVHP010018279.1:0-33372 GCA_004024765.1 Zapus hudsonius | reverse complement strand
TGCGTTGTTATCCCGAATTCCCCAATTCCCCCCCTCCCCATCCCTGATCAGTTGTATATCCTCCTCTGTGGGCTGTCTGTATTAGTCCTTGTGGCAAGGTATCCTGTATATCTTAGTACTCATCCCAGTCTTCCTGGCCCAAGTGTGTTGTCACTGATGGGTGTCATGCCTCCGGACTGTCTCCCCCACCACGGCTCTCGCATCTGGCTTTTTGTGGGTGCTGGGGAATTGAACCTGGGTTGTTAGGTTTTGTCGGCAATCAGGCACCTTAACCACTGCGCTATCTCTCCAGCCCTTAAAATTTTATTTATGTACTTGCATTTTGTGTATGTGGGTATGGGTATGTCAAGGCTTCTTGCCTCTTCTCTCCCATATCTCCACCCTCATCCCTGTTGAAGCCTTTCCAACCCTAGTATATCCCCACTTCACCCTCACTGTTTATATATTGCTGATGCTCTACTATTTCCTCCCCTAAGATGTCTCCCCCTCCCTTTAGCCATTTTCTAATTTCCTCATCTCTGATGATTGCCATTCTATGATGGCTACACATTTTGAACAGTTTAAGAAATATTTACTAAGCATTTTTGCTTCTTTTGAGAACTCTGTTCAGTTCCATAGCCCACTTTTTGTTTGGGTTTATTTTCTTAATGTTTATGTTTTTTTTAAATTTAATTTAATGTATTTGCTAGCACAGAGGAGGGAGAGACAGAGTAGGGGAGAGGAAGGGAAGGAAGAAAGGAGGGAGAGAGGGAGGAAAGGAGAGAGATAATAGAATGAATGGGCCTGCCAGGGCCTCCAGCTGCTGCAAATGAACTCCAGATGCATGCACTAATTTGTACATCTGGCTTTACATGGGAACCAGGGTTATTAGAATTTGCAGGCAAGCACCTTAACTGGTGAGCCATCTCTCCAGCACAATGCTTAGTTTTTTGAGTTCTTTGTATATTATATATATATAATATATATTTATAAATATATATAATATATATGTAAATATATATAATATATATATATATATATATTTGGGTTTTTTGAGGTAGGGTCTCGCTCTAGTTCAGGCTGACCTGGAATTCACTATGTAGTCTCAGGGTGGCCTTGATTTACGGCAATCCTCCTACCTCTGCCTCCTAAGTGCTGGGATTAAAGGCGTGCGCCACCACGCCCTGCTTGTATATTCTAGATATTAATCCTCTGTCAGATGTATACCTGCCAAGGATATTCTACAATTCTGTAGGCTAGTTCTTGACTCAGTTGTTGGCTTCCTTTGCTGTTCTCTTAGCAAAGAATAGCCTTTAATGTCATGAGGTCTCGTTTATTGATTGTTAGTTTTATTTTCTGGGCAACTGGACTTCTATACAGAAAATCCTTTCCTATGCCTATGTCTTAACATATCCTCTGTATTATACCTGTTTGAGTTTCACATTTACTAAGATAGGGAATAAGAAAAGGGGGTTTATTCACTCCTGTTTAGTGCTTGAACTATTAGCTAGAGTAATAAGAGAAAGAAATAAAAAAAAGAAGTCAAACTATCCTAATTTGCAGATGATATGATTCTATACATAAGAAACTGTCATAGCCACACACCACTGGGATAAATTTACAAACCAGGCATAGTTATGGGAGGAAAGGATTTATTGAAGCTGCAGATCCAGGGGAAGTTCCAAAATGGTGAAATAGATTGGCCCCCTTTCACAGATCCAAGCAGAGAGAGAAACCCATCACCAACACCACACACACAACAGCAAACATGCAGGGGGCAGAGAGAGATTTCTTTCCCCTTTATATAGCCTTAGGGCAGGGTCTTGCAACCCTATCCCAGACTTAATGGTTTCCTGAGTCTCTGGAAGTTTCTTCCTGAACTGCCCTGCCAGGAAGGGATATTTGTTTTTAGCTCCCCTGAGCTTCCTTACATTCTGTCCCCTACTAAGAGGAATGCCTTCCTGTAAATAACCTATGAAACCCACCCAAGATTACTAAAAAGGTCAAGTTGGCAACAAAACCTTACCATTGCAGAGACCCTAAAGACTCCACCAGAAAACTCTTAGCACTGATAAATCACTTTGCACAAAATGGTAAGATACAAAATTAACCTACAAAAATCAGGAGCCTTCTTTTGTTTTTTATTTCTTAACTTTTTATTGATGATTTCCATAATTATAGACAATAAACCATTATCATTCCCTTCCCACCCTCCCTCATATTTCCTCCCCCTCTCAATTAGTCTCTGTTTTGTTTTGGTGTCATCTTTCCTCCTATTATGAAGGTCTTGTGTACATATTATTAAGCACTTCAAAGTTATAAACATCAAGGCCATTTTGTGTCTGAAAGATTGCTTTGTAAGTAGTCCTATCCTTCCTTTGACTCTTAAAATCTTTCCACCACCTCTTATTGACCATGAGCCTGGGGAGGTGTGATAGAGATGTTCCAGTGCTGAGCACCCCCACTGTCTCTTCTTCTTAACACTATGGTGTCTTTTGAGTCATCTTGGTGGTCACCGCCATCTGAGAAGAGAAGCTTCTCTAGACAAGCATGAGAGTGGCATTATTATATGGATATGCACTTTTTTTTAAAAAAAGGCTTATAAGGCAGTTTGGTGGGCATAATATATATATTTAACCAGACAGTAGCAGGCGATACTCCCCTAGGACTC
Organism: Zapus hudsonius; assembly: GCA_004024765.1. Lineage (NCBI taxonomy): Eukaryota > Metazoa > Chordata > Mammalia > Rodentia > Dipodidae > Zapus > Zapus hudsonius. The sequence continues at coordinate 30,722 of PVHP010018279.1, read as the reverse complement.
ATGACCTCCCCTGCTTTTGATTAGGTCTTTAAGTACCAGGCATGTATTCCCTTTGGTGGAGTGGGCCTTGAGTCCAATTAGAGAGCAGTTGTCTTCCCTCAGAACATTTGTACCAGTTGGCACATTTGGCCTGTCTGGCCAATCTTAAGGCTTACAAGGTCCATTGATGTTCACTACCGTTGATGACCTCTCTCCTATAGGGCTGCATGCAGCCATAGCTTTTTCCAGATGTCAGCTGGTTAACAGAGTGGTTTCCAACTGAGCTCCAGCTTGATTTCTCAGTGCCCTGCAGCCCAAGCATATGTGGTCTTCAGCAATAGGGTCATACCATCTTGTTCTGGTGGGCAATCAAGAGCCTTATCAATGGCCTATAATGTTTTGGGGCCTTAGGAACCTCTCTGGCCAATAACTCACAAGAAGGTATTCCATCCCTGGCACTGAAATTTTTCTAGTAACAATCTATGGCTTATGGGTGTGCCATTATCCAAAGAAGTAGGTTTCCATATGGCTTATTCTAAACCTCTTAAATTTTGGTTAACCCTTCTCCCACCCTTCCTTTACTCAGTCCCTTCCCCTGACTCCACTTAGGCATTGCACCCCTATAATCTGATCATTTGCTTACTTTACTTACTTATCCTCCCCTTAAGTCTTCCCTCTCCTCCCTCCCTTATAGCCCCTTAGCCTCTGTCTAGTTTACTGGTCTCTACTACTGACTTTTATTCTACCTCACCTACAAATCAAACTACTTGTAGCTAGAATCCACATATGTGAGAGAACGTGCAGTGTTTGGCTTCCTGGGGCTCAGTTACCTCAATTACTATAATCCTTTCAAGATACATCCCCATTTCCCTGCAAATTTCATAATTTCATTTTTCTTTACCACTGGTTCATTGTGTAAATGAACCATATCTTCATTATCCATTCATCAGTTGAGGGATATCTAGGCTGGTTCTATTTCCTAGCTATTGTAAATAGAGCCTCCATAAACATGGATGAGCAAGTATCTTTAAGGTAGTGAGTAGAGTCCTTAGGATATATGCCAAGCAGTGGTATGGCTGGGTCATATGGTAAAGCTATTTTCACCTGTCTCAGGAGCCTCCACACTGCTTTCCATAATGGCTGTACCAGTTTACATTCCCACCAGCAGTGTAGAAGGGTTCCTATTTTTCCACATCCTCACCCAAATTTATTGTCATTTGTTTTCTTGATGGTAGCCATTCTGACAGGAGTGAGTTGGAATCTCAGAGTAATTTCAATTTTCATTTCCCTGATGGCTGAGGAGGTAGAGCATGTTTTTAGATGTTTATAGGCCATCTGTTTTTCTTCTTTTTAAAACTCTTCTATTCAGTTCAGTAGCCCATTTTTTGATTGGGTTGATTGATTTTATTTAGTTGAGTTCTTTGTAATTCCTGGATAGTAGTCCTCTGTCAGACATAAAGCTGGCTAAGATTTTTTTTTCCCCATTGAGTTAGTTGCCTCTTTATTCAGTGTATTTTGCTGTATAAAAGTTTTTGAATTACGTGAGGTCCCAATGGTTGATTAGTGGTTTTACTTCCTGAGCAAGTGGGGTTATGTTTAGAATGTCGTTGCCTGTCACCAATCAGATGGCTGTAACTGTCTGATTTTGCATCAGGGTCCTCTATTCTGTTCCATTCATCTATAGGTCTGTTTTTGTGCCAATACTGTGCTGATTTTGTATGGCTCTGTAATATATCTTCTTTTTTTTCTTTATTATCCAAAATTAGATACATTGAATGAACAAATAATGTGTTGGTATCCCCAGTTCCTCAATTTCCTTGTTCCCTGTCCCCAATCAGCTGGATATTGTCCTCTGTGGGCAGTCTGGATCAGTCCATGTGGTAGGGGATTATGGATAGCCTAGGAGTCAACCTGGTTCCCCCCCCCCCCCGTATGTTGTTACTGAGAGGGGCAATGTCCCTGACAGTTCTCCCCCACCATGGCTCTTACAATCTTTCTGCCTCCTCTTCCGCTCAGTTCCCTGAGTCATGGTGGGTGAGTATTAAGGCTGCTTTATTATTGAGGTCTTAGGGGCCCCTGTACTTCTGCTTTAGGTTGTGTTGAAAAACATTGGTGTCTGTCTCGCTGGCTCATCCTGAGTTGACTAATTGGCTGTGGTTATAGGTCTCTTGCTTATCCCTCCACTCTCTGTGGATTTGGATCCTCCACGGTAGGTCTGGGGTGGCTCATGTCTTGCCAGGATGTCAGCTATCGGCATGTGCCTCGTTGGTAGGGTTGGAAGAGCCACAGCTCTCTCTCTGCCTTAATACAAACAGAATCTCCATCGGAGAGTGAGATCAGTATAGGTTAACTAAGATACACATTTCTGAATTGGCTGGATTCTATTGTTAGTAGCCTCTTTGTTAACCACTTGTAAAGTGCATTTCTCTTTGGGGGTCCCAAGATTTTGGTTTCCAGTGCATTTCACCTTGAGTCCCCAGTTCCAGTTAAGGGCTCCCTGTCACTGAGTGTATAGTTTGGCCGAATTAAAAGCTGTTGATTGCCTCCCCCAGGCTCTGGCTCCTCCATTGCACAAGTACTCGTTTCATGGTTCACTGTTCTTTCCCAGTAGGAAGTATGTTCAGCCTACTCATGGTGGCTGACTGCGTTTCATATCAGTGACCTCTGTTTACTCCAACTGTCGTTGACCTGCTTCCCCTGGCAGTTTATGCAGTGCCTTCTAGCACTGCACTACCTACCATCTGGGGGCTGGTTATCATTCTGGACCTCGCAGGATCTCTTGATGCTGATAGATGACTTTCTGTGGTTTCTTCAGCAACAGGATCTTACCTCAGGCCTGGAGTGGGCATTCAAGAGCTTTGACAGAATCCTGTCTTGTTTTTGGAACCTCATGGGTCACTTTGGTTAACATCTCAGTGGGGGAAGGAGCTGATGACTGGAACCAGGAGTTGCCAGACTGATCAATTTTTCACAGGCTTAGACTCTCTCCCCTTCTATTCACGGCCCCTCTTGCCAGAAGACACCCACTAGTTGCTAAATAGGTTACATTATGAACGTGAGGATTTTATGATTTTGAACCAAATTTGGTTTAGCTTCATGTTTAAGGCATACCCCCCCCCCCCATTCCTTACCCATCTTTCATAAACTCACTTCTCACGACTGGTTTGTAGAGTCTACGGTTAACCTGGTTAGGTAACACATATGAGGGAGAATATGCGTCGTTTGACTCTGTTCTTTTGAGAATTTGCTTAGTAAGATCTGTTCCAAGTCAGATGATTTTTCTCTAAATTTTGATATGTCATTTTTCCTTTCAGTTGAGTAAAATTCCATCGTGTAAATATACTATAGGTTTGTTATCCATTCCTCCATGGATGGGCATTTGGGTTGATTCCAGTTCTTGGTTATTATGAATTGAGCTGCTATAAACATAGTTGCACAAATGTCTCTATCCTGAGATGTGACATCTTGCCGGTAGATGCCTGTAGTGGAGGGATGGCTGGGTCCATTGGTAGCTCTGTGTCCATTCTGTTCAGGAGTCTTCACATAGTTTTCCATAGCGGTTGAACAAGCTTGCAATCCCACCAGCAGTGAATGAGGGTTCCTTTTCCCCCCGTATCCTTGCCAGCAATTGGTTTTCTTTATGATTGCCATTCTGACTGGAGAAAGGTGGAATCTCATTGTAGTTTTGATTTGCATTTCCCTGATGCTTAAGGATGCTGAGCAGTTTCTCAAGTGAGTAAAGGCCATTTGTGTTTCCTTCTCTGAATTCTCTGTTGAGATTAGTGCCCCATTTTGTTATTATTTGTTATTATTTGTTAATATTTTTGTTATTATTATTATTTTTTGAGCTCTCTGTAGGTTCTGGAAATTAGGCCTCTGTCTGAGTTGTAGCAGCAAAAATCATCTCCCAGTTTCATGGGGGTCTATTGACTCTGAGTATGATATTTTTGTCTGTACAGAAGCTTTTGAGCCTGATCAGGTCACATTGGTTAAGTGAATGATGCACTTCCTTGAGATTTGCTGCTGGAGATTTGCTCAGGAAGTTTTCCCTACCCCTATCTCATGTAGCGTTCCCCCTATTTTTTCTTCCAGGGTGTTCAGGGTTACATGATTTATATTGAGGTCTCTGATCCATTTGGAGTTGATTTTAGTGCATGGTGAAAGGAGTGGGTCTATTTTCATTTTTTTACACATGTTTATCCAATTTGTCCAGCACCATTTGTTGAAGATGCTCTCTTTCGCCCAGCGTGCATTGTCAGCACCCTTGTCAAAGACCAAGTAACTGACGTTACTTGCATTAAAAGCTGGGTCTTCAATTCTATTCCACTGGTCTGTCTGTTTTTATGCCAGTAGCATGCAGTTTTAGTTACTATGGCTTTGTAGTATGTTTTAAAGTCAGGCATGGTGATACCACCTGAGTAAGTTTTTTTACTTAGAATAGTTTTAGCTATCTGAGGTCTTTTGCCCTTCCAAATAAATTTTGAGATTATTTTTTTGTATGTCTGTGAAGAAAGAGTTTGGGATTTTTATCGGCATGGCATTGAGTCTGTAAATCGCTTTTGGCAGGATTGCCATTTTTACTATATTGATTCTCCCCATCCATGAGCATGTAACATCTTTCCGTCTTCTCACATCCTCGTGTATTTCCTTCTTGAGTGTTTCAATATTTTCCTTATATAAGTCCTTCACATCCTTGGTTGGTGATATTCCAAGGTATTTGATTTTCTTTGAGGATATAGAAAATGGGACAGTCTCTCTGATGTCTTTTTCTGTCTGCTTGTCTTCTGCATATAGAAAGGCTACTGATTTTTGTGTGTTAATTTTGTATCCTGCCACATTGCTGAAGGCATTAATCACCTTCAAGAGTTTACTGACACTATTCTTTGGGTCTGATATATAAGGGGTCATGTCATCTGCAAAGAGGGATGGTTTAATTTCTTCCTTTCCAATTTGTATCCCTTTTATGCTTTTCTTCTCTCTTATTGCTTGGGCTAGAACTTCAAGCACTATGTTGAAGAGCAGTGGTGAGAGTGGACACCCCTGTCTTGTTCCTGATTTAAGTGGGAACTCCTTGAGTTGTTCCCCATTGAGAATGATTTGTGCCTTAGGTGTTTTGTATATTGTCTTTATTATGTTGAGGTATAGGCCATCTATTCCTATTCTTTCCAGGGTTTTGAACATGAAGTGATGTTGAATTTTGTCAAAGGCATTCTCAGCATCTATTTAGATGACCATGTATTTTTTGTGGTTGAGTCTATTAATGTGGTGAATTACATTTATCGACTTGCTATGTTGAACCATCCCTGCATCCCTGGGATGAAGCTGACTTGGTCAAGGTGAATAATATTTTTGATGTGGCTCTATATCCATTTTTTTAGGACTTTGTTCAGGATTTTTGCATTTAAGTTCATCAGGGATATGGGTCTGTAGTTTTCTTGTTGCATCCTTGCCTGGTTTGGGAATTAGGGTGATGCTAGCTTTGTAGAAGGAGTTTGGAAGCCTTCCCTCTTTTTCTATGCCCCTAACAAGCTTCAGAAAGAGTGGTTTCAGTTCTGTGATGAAGGTTTGGTAGAATTTAGCTGAAAAGGCAGCTGGTCCTGGGCTTTTCCTTATGGGGAGGTTCTTGATTATATTTTCAATTTCTGTGGGTGTGATAGGTTTATTTAGAGACTTGATCTCCTCTGGACTAAGCTTTGGTAATTGGTAGGTGTCCAAAAATTCATCCATTTCTTCCAGGTTCTAATTTTGCGCAGTAGAGGTTTTGGAAGTATGACCTGATGATACTCCAATCTCTTCGGGGTCTGTTGTGACTGCTCCCTTGTCTTTTCTGATTTTATTGATTTGGGCCGTCTCTGGTTTTTGTTTGATTAGATTGGCCAGGGGTTTGTCAATCTTACTGACTTTTTCAAAGAACCAACTCTTTGATTAATCTATTTTTTAAATTGTTTTCTTTATTTCCAATTTATTAATCTCAGCTATGATCTTAGTTATTTCTTTTCGTCTTGAGCTTCTAGGGTTGGACTTTTCCATGTGTTATAATGACCTTAAGTGGGTGGATATGTGGTTGATTTGAGATCTCTGTCTTTGTTATGAAGGTATTTAGTGCAATGAATTTCCCCCTTAGGACAGCCTTCATTGTGTCTCACAGCTTCTGATAGGATGTGTCCTTATTATTATTTGTTACGAGGAAATTCCGAATTTCCTGTTTGATTTGTTGGATGACTCATTGTTCAGAAGCATATTCTTCAGTCGCCAGTAGCTTGTGTAGTTTCTGAATCTTCTCCCATTGTTAATTTCTAGCTTTAATGCATTGTGGTGTCTGATATGATACAGGGAGTTACATAAATCTTCCTAAATTTATTGAGGGAAGATTTATGATCTAGTACTTGGTCTATTTTGGAGAAGGTTCCATGCGCTGCTGAGAAGAATGTAAACTGTGTCCTTGGGGTTGAGCACTCTGTAAATATCTATTATCCCAGCTTGTCTGTGGTGCTGTTGAGCTCTGTTATTTCCCTGCTAACCTTTTGTTTGGATAATCTGTCCAGGGATGACAGTGGAGTGTTAAAGTCTCCTACTATGGTGGTGTTGGCATCTGCATCTGTTTTGACTTTGAGTAAATTATGCTTTATGAACTGAGGAGCCCATGAATTTGGTGCATACATATTTAAGGTAGTGATACCTTCTTGTTGACGAGTAGGTAGTGGCCATCATTGTCCCTTTTTATTGATTTTGGTTTAAAGTCTATTTTGTCAGATTTTAGAGTAGCCACACCCACTGATTGTTTTCCATCCTTTTACCCTTAGTAGGTTACTGTCTTTTGTGATAAGGTGTGTTTCTTGAAGGCAACAGATGGAAGGGTCCATTTTTCTTATCCACCCTCTTAGCCTGTGTTTTTTTATAGGGGAGTTAAGCCCATTTCCATTCAAAATTATATCTGAGGTTTGCTTTAAGCCCTTCCATGTTGGAGGGACCACAGGGGTTGATATTTGAGCTGCTATTGTTAGCTCCTTGTTTTTACCATGCTTGTTCTCTTTTCCTTTCCTGGCGTCGGTTGCTTGTCTCATCTGCATGGAAGTTCTCATGTAGTATCTTCTGAAGGTTTTGTTTTGTGTTCAAATAATTGTAGAGCTGGCTAGTTTCATGGAATACTTTCATTTCTCCATATATTATGATGGATAACATTGCTGGGTACAGTAGTCTAGGTAAAAAGCTATACTTCTTTAGGATTATAAGAGCTTTATTCAAAGCTCTTCTGGCTTTTAAGGTTTCTAAGGAGAAGTCTGAGGTGAGTCTTGATGACTTTCCCTTCTCTTGCTGCTCTAAGAACTCTCTCTTGACTATCTATGTTTGGCATTGTAACTAAGATATTTCTTGGAGAGGTCCTCCTTCAGTCCAATGTATTTGTGGTCCTGTGTGCCTTTTGTATCTGTACGGGATTTTCTCTTGCAAGGTAAGGAAAGTTTTCTTGAATAATTCTATTGAAAATATTTTCTATGCCCCTAGCCTGGTTTTCTTCTCCTTCTGGGATCCCCATGATTCTGTGATTAGGTCTTTTCATGGTATCCACACGTCCCTCAAGTTTTGATCACTTGCTCTTTTGAACAATTTCTGATTTCCCTTCCATTCTCCTCTGTTTTGATTTCCACATCTGAGATTCTGTTTTCCCAGTTTTTGATTCTGTTGGTGAGGGATTGTAGAGAGTTTCTTATTCTATTTTGTTTTTGTTTTCTGATACTTATTTTTGGGTTGCCTCTATCATCCTGTTGAGATGTGTTTTCATTTCCAGGTTTGATTTTCTTACGTCTTCCTGGTATTCATTCTTATAATTGCACATGTCTTTGTTTAATTTGGTTAGCTGGTTCTTGAGACCTTCTGTTTGCTGGTTTGCCTTTAGTTCAATCACTGATCTTAAGTCCATTTGATTCTCCTCTATTAAGCCTGGTGGCAAAGCTTGTGAGCTGACTTAGTACTCTTTCAGAGTGTTTATCCACTTTTTCTTCCATGACCACCATTAACCTATCCATAGGATGTGTGCCAGTATGATCTGGGCTTAGTGTCATGTCTTCCTGGGCTTGCATCTGCTCTCTCTCTTTTGTAGTATCATTGATCTCTTCCCACTTGGGACTTGGGGGATTTGGCATGGTTTCCTCAATTGGGGTATTCTTTTTTTTGTTGGGATCTGCCCATTTTGATTTCACTTGGGGTGATTGGGGGGATGACTTTGAGCTGTCTACACTTCAATAGTGCGCAGGGACCAGGTAAAGTGGAGGAACCGGGTAAAGCATGGTAACTCATTCAGGGGGCGGGACAGCCACCTGCTGCTAGGCCAGGCAGGAACCTGGTAACACTTGGGAACCGGGTAACGGGTGGGGGGCATGCGGGCTGGGGTGGGGCATGCCGGCTTGGTCAAGTGGGATTTGCAGGCTGGGATTCAGTGGGGCAACTCAGTACCTCCGAGAGTGCTGATCCGTGATGGCGGCTTCCAGGCAGCAGAGTCCGGAGCTGGGAAGGAACTGGAGCTCGGAGCGGGGCTGCAGCATTTGTCCACAGCCTGGATTGCAGCTGAGAACGCAAACCATTATTCCCTGAGTGTCACACGGGGCTGCTAATTGGCCATCTTGATCCCGAAGCCTTTAATATATCTTAAAATCAGGTATGGTGATACTGCCAGCCTTATTTTGTTTCCTAGAATTGTTTTGGTTATTTGAGATTTTTTTTAGTGTTTCCACATGAATTTTAGGATTTTTTCTCTATTTCAGTGAAAAATGTCATTGGAATTTTGATGGGGATTGCATTAAATGTGTAGATTGCTTTGGTAAGATTGACATTTCCACAATATTGATTCTTCCAATCCAAGAACATGGAATGTCTTTCCATTTCCTAGTGTCTTCTGCAATTTCTCTCTTGAGTGTTTAAGAGTTTTTATTGTAGAGGTCCTTTACTTCCTTGGTTAGGATTTTTCCAAGGTGTGTGTGTGTGTGTGTGTGTGTGTGTGTGTGTGTGTGTGTGTGTGTGTGTGTGTGTGTGTGTTTTGAGCCAGTTGTGAATGGGTGTGTTTGTCTGATTTCATCCTCGGCCTGTTTGTTCTTAGTATATAAGAAGGCTGTTGATTATTTATTCCGTTATGTTGCTAAAAGTTTTTATCAGCTCTAACAGTTTTCTGTTAGAGTGTTTAGGTTCCCTTATATATAAGATCATGCCATCTGCAGATAATGATAATTTGATCTCTTCCTTTCTGATTTGTACCTCTTTGATTTGTGTCTCTTGCCTTATCAATATAGCTAAGACTTCCAGCACTCTATTAAATAAACTGTGGACAGTGGGCACTATCTTCTTCCTCATTTTAGTGGGAATGCTTTGAGTTTTCCCATGTAGTGTAACGTTGGGTATGGTGGGTTGGGTTGGTCCCGGGTACAAGCGCCATCTGCCTGCCAGATCCATTTCTCTTTGGATGTGTGGTTGCTAGAAGCTCTGGGTCCCTTTTGTTTCTTTGCTGGAGCTAAAGCCATTCCTACACACCTTCACTTCTTCGTAGAAAAGTGTATTCTGTGTTTTTTGCCATTCCCCTCAGTTGCATTCACTCGGCTGCTGTGCCGCCATCTTAACTGGAAAGTCCCTCTTTCAGTCTTACTCTCTCCCTCTATTGTAGCCCAGGCTGGCCTCAAACTTGTGACAATCTTCCTGTTTCAGTCTCCCACGTTCTGGAATTATAGGCAAGTTCTACTATGCTGGCAGTCGCCTTCAGTAACCACAGAAAATGTCTGGGAAAGCACTTGGGAACATCCCCATTCACAGTGTATGAGTGCGCTGGCACAACCTAACCATGGAAGGAAAAGACCTCTGCAATGACAACTTTAACAACACCCAAGAAAGAGATTGAGAAAGATACTGAAAGATAGAATGATTCTCCATGCCCATGAATTGAAAGAATCAGTATTGTGAAAATGATCATCCTACTTTCAAAAACAATGTCTGTACAAATTCAGTGAAATCAAAATTCTAGTTTCAGTCTTCACTGAAATAGGAGAAAACAATCTCAAAGTTCATATGGAAGCACAAAATAGACAAATAATTCTGAGCAAAAATAAGACTGCTTGAAGTATCATCATATCTGATCTTTAGTTATACTACGGAGCTGTCATAATAAAAACAGCATGGTACTGGCACAAAGAGACACACAGACCAATGGAACAATAGAATAGAATATCCAGAGATATGTTCATGTAACTACAGCTTCCTGACTTTTGATAAAGATTCCAAAAGCACACATTATAATAAAGACAGCATCTTCAACCAATGGTATTGGGAAAACTGGATATCTACATGAAGACTTAAACTAGATCCTTATCTCTCACAGAAATCGTCTCCAAATGGATCAAGGATCTCAGTTTAAGACATGAACCTGAAATAGATATAGCAATTATATAGCCATAATATCTGTACAATTACTAACACTTTCTCACCTTTTCCTCTGCAGGTGACTTAATATTTTGAGTTTCAGTGTCCTTAAGCATGTTGTTTCATGTTTTATCCAGCATATTAAGGAATCCCTGCCTGTCAACTTGTCTTGTTGCATGTATGGTTTTCCCAAATGCTTAGTTATTTATAGTTCCTGGGAAGCACTTAGAGTCATTCACAACTCCATCCATATGTTCTTTCAGTAGGCATTTAATCTGCTTTTAATGTTTCCATTGCTGCTTTGATGAATGTTGTTACATTGACAATAGCGCATGCTTCCCATTACTGGATTATGTCCAGGTTAGGATCTGCATTAAGTCCTGATCAAAGGGACTGTGTGCAAGGGCTATTAAATAACTCCTTGAAACAAAACAAAACAAAACAAAACAAACAAAAAACCCTAGACCACACTGATTCATTTAGACTACCCAGCCAGCCTAGGGATCCTCTCAATTCTGCCTCCCAGCACTGTGGTCACAGATGAGCACTATCGTGCTCAGCTTTTGTGCAGGTGGTGGGAATCCAAGATTGGCTCTTCAGGCCTTTGAGGAAGACACTTTACCCATTGAGCCATCTCCCTAGCCCCAAGATTACCTAGACTATGTCTTTCTGTCTATCTGTCTGTCTGTCTTTCTGTCTGTCTATGTACAACTATACTTTAAAGTGAATTTAATTAATTTGTTTGTGTTTGTGTGTGCTTATGGGTACTTCAGAATCCCTTGCCATTACAGAGAAACACCAGGCATGCCATTTTTTTTTTACAAATATATTTTTTAAATCTTTTTATATTTTATTTATTTATTTTTAAGGAGAGAGAGAGAGAGAGAGAGAGAGAGAGAGAGAGAGAGAGAGAGAGAGAGAGAGAGAGAGAGAGAGAGAGAGAGAGAATGCACCAGGGCCACCACCTTGTGGGTCTGGCCCATGTGGGTCCTGGGGAATTGAACCTGGGGCCTTAGGCACTGGAGGCAAGTGCCTTAACCGCTAAGCCATCTCTCCAGCCCGCATGCCATTTTTTGTGTTTGGCTTACATGGGTGGTTTGGGAATTTCATGAACCCAGGCTGGTAGGCACAAGCAAGAAGTGCCTTTAACTGCTGAGCCATCTTCCCAGATTTAAGAACCCATTTTTAATGCAATTAAAGGCTTTTTTTTTCTTTTAAAATTTTTTTTTCTTTATTTGCAAGGGGGGAGAGAGAGAGAGAGAATGAGAATGAGAGAATGGCCTGTCTTTGCAAGCAGAGAGAGACACACAGAAAGAATGGGTGCACTAGGGCCTCCTGTAAATGAACTCCAGATGCATGCACCACCTTGTGCATCTGGCTTTACATTGGGGAATCAAACTTGGGTGGTTAGGTTTTGTGGGCCAGCACCTTAACCACTTGAGCCAGCTCTCCAGCCCAAGGCTTATTTTTTCTTAACTTCTTGCCTAGACTTCCTCAGGTACAGACTTTATTCATTGCTTTTCTCTGTATGAGTCTTGCTGTCTTGTTTCGTTTGTTTGTTTTGTAATTTTATTATTGAAAGGCCAGTATTTAAAAGAACAACACGGCAGCCCTGGAACTCAAGTTTTCCCTTGTCTCTATGGTTGTTTGCTTGATGTAGTTTTTATTTAATGACTGACTTTCCTAAGTGAATCCTGTAAAGTCTCTATCTCTGTTGTTGTTAGCTAATAAACTTTCTGTAACTCATAAACTTAGTATTCAGCTAATGATGTATCCAAGATTTCCTTAAACACCCAGGACCACTAAGGATCTCATTATTTGCTGAGGTGCTCCATGTGCTTCCTGGAGCACACCCTCCATACTGAGCTTAGTAAGTGAAGACTGAATTATATATACTTCACTTCCTGCTACAAATATCAGCCAGAGACAGAGCAAGAGGCCTTCCTGGGTTTTTCTTGAATATGCATTGAGTCTTGCGTATTTATGTGCCCTTCTAGATATTTTTGGAATATGTCAGAACTTTTTATTTTATAATATTTTATAATATTTTGTTTTGTTTTGTTTTAGTTTGCCTCAGTTATTATCCATTGCCTCAGGTTGTCACAAAGTTAAAATACTTGCCTGTAATTGTTTTTAACAAACACTTCCCTGGGAAAAGTTTTTGCGTTTGATTTCAAAACGACCTTGCAGCCAGGCATAGTAGTAGTACATACTTGTTCTAATGCCAGCACTTGGGAGGTGGAGTTAAAAAGTTCAGCTTCAACTACATGGCAAGTCTGAGGCAAGCCTGGGTTTCATGAGGTGTAGTCTCAAGGGGATGAAAAACAAGCAACAACCTTGCCAACAGAGACTTCCATGGAACCATCACATAGATCAGATAATGGCAGTTCTTTGAGGTTTGAAAGAGCCCTAGCTCTCTTTTGCTTCCCAGGATATTAGATAGAATGTACCAGAATGGGAGGCTAGCTAGGGACCAGAGAGTGGGGATGACATTAGGGCAAGTTAAAATGTGACTATATTTGTTCTTACTAAAATGTGCTCATTTTCTTGTATAAATATCCCTGTATTTTTACAACCTTTGTTTAGTTTCCAGAGTCTATGGGAAGCTAATATTGACAATTTTTACCATTTTTCTTGTCATTTGATGGGAAAAACAAGCTTTTTTAGAGCCATTTCTCTATTTTCACCGATACCTTTTTGAATTAGGAATTTCTCATATCATTTGGTTCTTCTGTGGTTTCTTGCTGTTTTTCTTTTTATATTGCCAAAAATGTATGTGCTTTCTTCATGACCTGAGAGTTACCTAGATTCAGATTGCTCAGTGGTTAGTGCTTGGCTACAAAGCCTAACAACATGGGTTTGATTCCATGGTACCCACATAAAGCATTGTGGTGCATACATCTGGAGTTCGTTTGCAGTGGCTGGAGGCCCTGGAACACCCGTCCTTGAACCTTCTCTCTGTCTCCCCCCCTCCTCTCTGAATCTCTCTCTCTCCCCCCCCCTCTCTCTCCTTGCAAATAATTAATAAAAGTATTTTTTAAAAATCAACTTTCTTCTGGAATACCTTCTCACCTCCTACTCCAGTCTGACTGACTTCTTTCTAGTTCTGTTGTGTAGCTACCACCCTAGAGGTTCCTTTCTGTACTTCTAAATTAAAATACTTCTGGTGTTTTAAAATACTTCCGGTGTTTCGGATACTGACTGGATATTACTTTTTAGCGTTCTTATTTTTTTCTTAAAGTGTAATATGTATTCCTTAAAGTGTATTTGTTTTAACCTTATTTCACAGTTTGGGGTGCATATGGAAAGAATTCCCTTAAAATAACTTGAAGGATCAGAGGCATCAAAGGCACTTCTCTGTTTTCTTAAAACTGGTGTTACAGATTCTTATCTACTCTGGTTCCCTGTGGATTTATTTATTTATTTTTAATTTATTTGCTTGCTTGCTTGCTGTGGGGGGGGGGTGCATACACACATGTGCATGTGCACAGATGTATATACATGTGGAGGCCAGGGGAGAAAGTTAGGTGTTCTCCTGTATCATTCTTTTGCCTTATTTCTTTGAGATGAGTCTCTCACCCAACCTAGTTGCTAATTTCCATCAGTGTCTCCAATTCCCCTCCCCCCCCACCCCCCGCCAGCCAGTGGAGTTATAGGCATATATGCAGCTTTGCTCAGCCTTTTACATGGGTGCTAGGGATCTAACTCAGTTTTTTATGTTGTACAACAAGTGCTTTTATCTGCTGAGCTACCTCCTCATTCCCCTCTTTGGAACTTAAAAGACCACTTTAAACATTCAGTGTCAAGCCCGTAATGGTGACACACCTTTATTCCCAATACTCAGGAGGCTGAGGTAGGAGGATCCATGAATTCGTCAGCCTAAGGCTACAGAGCTAGAGTGAGACCCTACATTGAAAATACACATACATATACACACTCAGTGTTATGAAAGTACATGAGTTTGCTTAAGTTATCTTTCATTCATTTCATCTCTTTAGCTTTCATTGGAATTTTTAGGCATGAAGGCATATTTTTCTTTATTTCTCAAAAATATGCTTATTGTTATAATTTCTACATAGTATATTGACTGAATTGATTTCTCTCTCTCAACCTTGATTTATTTCACTGTCTCTTCTAGACTTTCTGTTGAAGATTTTCAGTATATATTTTTAGTCTCTCTCTGTGTGTGTTTTTTCCCCCTTCCAGGCCTAATGCATTTTTCATATTTTATTCTGGATCTATTGATACAATATCTTCTTAAGTCTATATGAAGCTAAAAGCTTCAAATATGCATACATTTTTTTCCAATTAGCACTATAGTCTTTGTTTTTGTCTTTAACTTCTTCCTTTTCATCTTGCTATTTTTCTTCATAAAAAATTCTCAATTCCCTATTAATTTTTGATGTTCTTGTTTAATATTTTTCCATATTCTTTTGAGTGTGGGAGCTTATTGACGGTTTTCTCTGTTGTATGTCAGGAGTCTGTTCTTTTCACCATATTATAGGTGAGTGAATTGTAGAGTTAGCTTGGCTTTATAGGATGTGAAGCCTTGGCCTTCCCAGTGATTAAGTGAGTAGGATTTCATTGGGCATGACATCCACACCAGCTACTTGGTCTCTGAAGCATGGTCTTACCTTTTAAAATTCTGGTTTTCTCTAGAGACCTGTAAAATCTGGTCTTCCCTGGAGACTGTGAAATATGTTTATTTGTGAACCTGTTCTTCCTCACATAGAGACCTATTTCACTTCTTTTGTAGAAATTTGGGCTTGAGAAAGCCAAGCACCACTCAAAAAGGATTTAAGAACTCAAGAATTTATTGTATCATGCCAGCAGGCTGAAGGAAGCGCATGTTCCAGAACTCCTTCATCAACCCATTCTAGTGGGTCTGGGCTGATTGGCAGGCAGTCTGACATCACCTTGAGTCTTTCACATTATTGGTGGGCAAGTTTCTAAGTATAAGTGAAATTCTTTAGTGATAAGTGGTTACAAAGGGCAAAACAATAACCTGTTATCCCAGGGTTGGGGAGGTGACAGTTAACCCATGGCCTCATTTTTACAAGATATTTGACAGACTCAGATCAGGATGTAGCTGGTTGGGTTATGAGTAGGGCAAGGTTGCTTATTCTCAGTATACATTCTTTCCAGTTTAGAATCCGAGGTGTTTGCAAAACCCTGTTCTGCACAGAATGGGGAGAGGGGCTTGAGTTTGGTTAAGATCTCTACCACATTCCCATAACCCCCCAATCTCCAGGTGGGCTTCTCAAATCTTCTCTTGCCTTCCTGGGCAAGAGCTCTGCTTTGCTTCCTTCAGGGCTTTCCAAACCCTATTTTGCCTCTTTGGACAAGAGCTGTGTTCCATCCTTCCCTTAAGTGTTCCTTCTCTTAAAACTCTAAGCTATAATCTTTCTGAACCGTATCCTCTGGAATGTAGATTTTGTTCTTCAAATTTATAAGACAAGGATCCCAAATAATAATATTGATCCCAAAATTATTGGTGCATTGGTGTATGTTGGTACATGGAGGAACCCTGAAATTTCTGTATTACTATTTCTTCTGGCAGGAGTTCCGTGGATACATCTGTTTCCTGGGGCTGGCTCTCAGCTAGGTGGTCTCATCTCTGCTTCTATACTTGCTGACTTCCAGTTAATACCTCTAACTGCACTTCCTGGTCACCCTCACCCTGTAGTATTTGTTTTCTGAGCCATTTCCCCCCCATATTCCACAGATGTGGTAACATCTCATCTGTTCTTAGCCTCCTGCTTCCTCCCCTTTCATTGTCTCTTTTGTTAGAGCTTTATTCTTTGTAACTGTCACTTCTGCAGGCCTTAAGAGGTCAGAGAGATGGCTCTCTGTTCCTGATGTATGTTTTCAACTTGTGCTCTTGAAGTGTATCTTGTCCAATTATCTCTCCCAAAGATTTTTTTTTTTTTCATCTCCCTTGGGAGGCCATGTGAGAATCTTGTTTATATTCGTAAGTTAGCATGCTGTGCAAAGCTGCTGTTAGTGTATTAAGGTGAGCTTATTCTTGGGAGGCCAGTACTGAGGGAGCATTGACCTCCTTGACCAGGTATTCATTGTACACAAAATTCATGGTTAGATTGATTCAGCCCAACACTTGTCAGGATCTATTCAAGAATGAATTGAGCCACGCCACATGAGCTTTTGTTTCTTTTGATACTAAGTATAAAAAGCTTAAACGGAAAAAGTAGAGGCTATAGGGTACATTTGCATTCAAACCACTACATTCCACTCCTGGCCCTCATAGACTCATGACAGTCTCACCATGGAGAAGGCACTCAGTCCAATTTTGAAAAATCCCCATAGTCTTTGCCAGTTTCAACACTATTCAGAAGTCCAAAGTCTCATCTGAGATTCAAGACAGTCTTTTGAAGTCCTGTAAAATCCAAGCACAAGTTACATTCTTCGAACACATAATAACATAGGGATAACATTCTCATTGCAAAAAGAAGGCAAAACAAGGAGAGACTGCACCAATGAAAGAGCAAAAGCCAGCTGGGAAGACCTCAAGTCCTGCCTGCAGTTTTATGTCTGGCATCTGGGATCAGTCATTCAGTCCTCTGGTTCTAAAAGACAATTCTGCACCTCTACTATGCTACTTGCCTTTAAGGAGATTCACCCACGTCAGAGCAAGCAGCTTTCCTTGAGGGCCAACTGACAGTCCTAACATCTTCAAAATCCCGGGGTCTTCACCACAACTCAGTTTGTTGTTGCAGCTCTATACAATGGCCTCTCATAGGGCCTCTGTAAAGGGGTACTTGCAGTTCCCAGCTAAGTCCCAATGTACCTTAAAACTTAAGTGTACCTGGATTCTTGTCATATAAATTTAAAGAATTAAAATTATAGATCACCAGATGATAAGGTTTAGTGGGAGACTTTATTTAAGAGGAGAAGCTACAGAGATCTCTTGCCACAGTGAGGAGAGCATATGGGGAAGGTGCTAGCCACGTGGCTATGAAACCAGGGGATCTGTGCTGACCAGCCAAGTGAGAGAAAGAAGGAAAAATACAATACATGATGTTTCCCATCATGGGAGCAAAAAGTCCTGTGGGAAAAGAAAAAGCCCCAGCCCCTCACCACAGCCCTGGTTTAGGTAACCTGGAGATTTAGATGTCTCTCTGCTAACCCAGCCATGAGGGAAAAAAGAGGCAAGCCCTTCCTTCTTCAGGTGACTATATCCTCTGGCCCAGGTGAGCCAGAGAGACAGCTGGTTGGCCTGTCTTTGACCAGTCAGTTTCAGGTTTAGGTTTGAGTTCTAGTAAGAGACACCTCCCATTTAAGGGGAGGGGGTCAGGTAAGGCAAGAGATAAGTGAAGCCTGAAAACACAGGTCCAAGGACACTCCTGGTTACCTTTGAGGTCTCAGTCACCCATGCAGGGATTTCAACCCACTTCACATTGCCTGCCACAGCTTCAGAACTATGTACACTTTATAACCCTCTTTTCTGTATTTCTCAGGCTTCAAAAATCAGTATCGGATGGATGACGTCAAATATGTAAATAGGAGGATTAATCTTTTATAAGCAGGATACTCCTTCAGCATTCTTCCTTTAGGCCCCCTTCTTTTAAAAGAATTTACATTCTTATTAGTTTCAGCCTTCAGTGGGTTAATTTCACCCTTAGGTTATCTTTTCTATTGTTTCAATGCAGAATAGCTGGCCCATCTTTAATAGTGGTAATCTCTTTAACAATTGCAGTTTAAACTGCTTAAAACCAGTCTCAGTGCCTGTGACTTTAAACTTGGCTTACATTTCTTTCTGTGACAAACTTTATATCTTATATGTTTTCTTCCACCAAGTACACTAGTCCATTACTTCTAAATGTGAGAAACCTGTAAGGAAATTGAGGCAGAAGCCATACTGGGCTCAAGCACACTCAGACAAGGATTCCTTTATTCAGCAAGGAGCGGAGTGGACAGACTTCTCTTGGGTCTGAAGTCATGTCTGTGGAAAAGCTCTCAGGAGGCTCTTTTAAAGACTGTAGGTAAAGTTTGCCTGGGCCTGGGCCTCCTTAGGGAGCTATCGAGAGACAATCGGTGACCATATAAATGTTGATTGGACTCTCTGCAGAGCTCTTTTCAAAAGGGGCTTATCAGAGATGGGATCCTTCAGATACGTAAAACATCCTCCCAGGTGCTTGCGGTGTTATTCTGTGTAAGATCCTGTGTAAAACATTTTCCCAGGCTCAGATAGAGCTGTATCTTCCCTTCAAATCCCAGTGTGCTCTGAAATCTTTCCTCTCCTTTCTTCTCCTTTCCTCTCTGAAAACTCCTCATAAGCCAAGTCTTCATAGTCCACATGACTCTCTACATTTAGGACTTTCAGACTCACCAGAATGGCCCATTAAGCTCTGTTTAGAGCACTCCAAAGGCTTCTCTAGTACAAAATACCAATCCCTCCTGCAACAAAGTTCCAAAAAACTAAAAATCACATAGATCCATCACAATAACAACCCCACTTCTCAGTACCAATTTTTAATTGTTATTAGCTTCATCGTGGTGAAAGAAGCTGGCTGACTTCATCATTCATTGACTACAGAAAGAGGGAGCTAGCTTTCCACATCCAGTGGGCTAGACTAATCATTTCCAAGGTTTACTCCTAGCAACACACCTTCTCCAGCAAGGCTCCACCATCTGGGGACTAAGTAAAAAGCTTAAACACAAACACTTGAGGCTAACGGGGAACATTTACATTCAGACCACCACACCTGTTAAAGTTTTTAAAGTATGTTTTCCTTGATGTCTATTTAATATGCACATTATGGAAATACAGGTTGAACATCCATAATGAAAAATATTCGAGGTTAGGGACACTCAAGAAGTAATATGCAGATACTCTGAAAATCCCAATGGAAATCTGAAACACCTCTGGTCACAAGCATTTCAGATAAGGATTACTCAGTTTATGTTATAAAAAGATTTTTACCGTATGAAACAAAGATTTTAGAGTTGGGCAGATATCTCAGTGATTAAAGTGGTACCAACATGTGTGGTAGCATGTACCTATAATCCCAGCACTGTGGAGGAAGACACTAGAGAATTCCTGGTGCTTACTGGCCAGCCAGTGTATTCTAATTGGTGAGTTACAGGCACATGAAAGACCCTGTCTGAAAGTTGGTGGGTAGCCCTCCTAAGGATGACACTGAGGTTATTAATCTCTGGCCCCCACATGTGTATGCACCACACACATGAACACATTTGCACATTCACATATGACATAGATTTTATCATTTAAAAAGAGCAAGTAAAAAGAACATAAAGAGAGAGGAACTCTGTTTTTTTTTTCCACTTCCTGTTAATTGATCTTACACCTTTCTGGAGTCATGTTCCCGCTTTAGAATCTGCTGGCTGGCTATGTGATATGAAGCCGAGAGCCCATTTGCAGCGATTCCCTTGTAATGTGGAGACACACATGTGGCAGTGCAGAGAGAGAGAGATGCCCAGGATAATGAGGTGGTGTGTGCCGGTTTCTGCCCAGGGCAGGCTGAGAGGGAGAAAGACAAGCTGAAGTTTGGCGTCATAAAGAACCAAGATAATCTGAAGCAACTCACCTAGCAAAGACCCCTAGGCAAAGACTGAGCTGTGGTCACAACTTGTGTTACAGCTCAGGGAATGAAGAAGCCATACTTGTTTCTCATCAGACAGTCTTAAGCTCATAATTCAGCTCTCCTAGCTGCTGTTGACCAGAGCTGGATTTCTTCAGTCTCCAAGTAGCCATGGGGGAGATGAGGGTAAATCACCTACCTCTTGTCTCCTGTGCTTGCCTTTGAACCTGAGAATCAGTCCTTCTTGCCAAACAAGGTAGAAGGTATTTAAGTAGAAAACCAAACCCAGCAGATTCTACCATAATACCTAACAATATCACTTATGTTGAAATTGATTTCTGGTGTGATTGCCTGAAGAAGCTGACCGTGCAAGTGCTTTTGAGTGTGGAATAGGTTAGAGTGGCTTTCTTCGCTCACAGTGTGCACCAGGTGCCACCCTCACATGTGAGATGATTTTCTCCTACTGTGTTCTCAGGTCTCTGTGGCCCTTAGCAGTGGCTCTATCCGTGTGGCTATGCTGGAAGAAAATGGAGAGCGTGTCCTCATGGAAGGGAAGCTCACCCACAAGATCAACACTGAGAGTTCCCTCTGGAGCCTTGAGCCGGGCAAGTGTGTTTTGGTAAGTGTGGACACTTGTGTGCAGAGTTCCCAGGTAGGTTTCAAACCTTCTGTGATGCTCCTTTGAGTAAGTCTTTACACTTAGCAGTCAGATTGTTAATTCTAGCACTTGGGACAGACTAAATTTTCTGAGCATTTTTCACACTGCTCCATGGGTTTTCTGAAATATTTGCAGCCTCCACCCCTTAGGCAAAAACAAGTACAAAATGAATATACAAGATGAAAATTTCCTGATGTTAGTTTGGAGTTTGAGTTTAATAAGATCATACAATTTCATTTGACCAAGTGGCTCACGTCACTTAGCAGCTGGTAACCAGGGTAGACTTCAAGACGATCAGTTTAAGATGTGAATCCAAATGAATAACTCTCTTATTAATAGTTAAGAGACTCCAACACATTGGGTTGCATACAGGTCAGATCTGTGGGTGGCTCATTCCCCTCTCTCCTGTTAGTATCTACAGTTAGTTTCTACAAGTGTGATGGTTTTGTTGTCAACTTGATCTTTTTAGTTATCTTGGGTGGGTCTCTGAGGATGTTTATAGGAAGGCAGCTTCTTAGTAGGGGGGGCAGGGTATAAAGAAGCTCAGGGAAGCTAGAAATAAACATCCCTTTCTGGGAGGGCAATGCAGGAAGGAAATTCCAGAGACTCGGGAAGCAATTTAATCTGGATAGGGTTGCAAGACCCCACCATAAGGCTATGTAAAGGAGAAGGAAATTTCTCTCCCTTCACTTCCTGCCTGTTTGCTATTATGTGTGGTGTTGGTGATGAGTGTCTCTCTCTGCTTGGACCTGTGAAAATGGGGCCAGCTTCTTTCACTATTATGGAACTTCCCCTGGATGCAGCTTCAATAAATCTTTTCCTCCCATAACTGTGCCCAGTTTGGAGAATCATCACAGTGGCATGTGGCTGACTGTAACAAGAAGACTTGCTTGGTGGTGGCAGAATTCTGGGGCTTTCTGGCCAATACTGGGAGTTAGGGCAGAAAGCCCACCTCTTTGACTCTGTCAGTGTCTCTGTCTTAGCTGCCTTCATGCTTAGTGGAGGACTAAGACCAGGGACTTAGCAAAGCAAGTCAATGTCTTTGGCAATTGAGATCAGCCATAGCAACATCTTACTATCAAACCTGAAAAATAGAACTTACTCTGCCTTGTGGACTATGCATGTATCTTAGTACTACTAGTGCCCTGACCTGCCCCATCTTCTAAGGCATGTGAAGTTTCCAACGGTGTGGAGTTAGATCTGGCCTCTATTGTGTTCTGATTTCTCCCAGCACCCAGGCCTGCCTCTGCTGTGGTGACTGGCCAAAGCTCCAGCAAGCCCTGCCTAGGCCTCACCTGTCTGATGTTTGTTCTGCATCTCACTGTTGGGCATCCCCTGCAGGAGCAGCATTCCATGGTTAGAGAGAAAGAAAGTACTCTTCTCTCTGTAGTGTAGCTGTTGCCTCTGTGAAGGTTGACTTTGAGTGTCAGCTTGACTGGGTTGAGGGAACATACCTATGGATGTTATCTGTGAGGGTGTTGTCAGAGAACATTGTCATGTGGGTCAGCATGCGCAGTGGAGATCTACCCTGCATTTGGGGAGCACTGTGCTATACAGTAGTCTAAAGCCTAAACTGACCAGGATGACAAAGGTCTCTTCTCCCTCCTCTTTGCTCTCATTTTCTTGCTATTTGGTGTTCTCTCTCTCTCTCTCTCTCTCTCTCTCTCTCTCTCTCTCTCTCTCTCTCTTGTGCTCCCCCTCCCTCCCTCTCTCCGTCCCCCCCCTCTCATTTTTTAACAAGCAGGCATGCTTTTTTGCTTCTGTTCCTGCCCTTGGCTATCAGACTCCCAAGTTCTTGAACTTTAAACACCAGGATTTGTACCAGCAGCACTCATGGGTCTTCCATCTCCAACTGGGCCTACATCTTAGGTCACTCTCATTTTAAGGCTCCAGCCTCCCTGGATAGATGGCCATTGTGGAACTTTTAACCTCTGTGACCATGTGAGCAATCTCATACACACACACACACACACACACACACACACACACACACACACACACACACACACACACACAGAGGTTTGGTTTCTTTCTTGACAGATCAGTTCCATGATTAATAAATGGACCCATAAAACCCATTTAAGAATGCTACACCGAGCCTTTCCAAGGCTGCAGCTTCCTGCGAGCACCACTGGTTCCTCTCCTTTGTATCTTACTTGATATTCTAGGTGCCCCCACAGCCTCTGCCTCCCTTGAGCCTTGCATGGTTGCAGAAGTTCTGTGCCATAAGTAACATGTTGGCAGTGGACCTGCAGGCATCCTTCTCAGTAGGTACTGCCCATGGTCATTCTGTGGCGCCAGGGCTGCCGCCTCTAGAGACTAAGGAATTCATGAGTAGTGCCTTCTACCTCGGCTGCTTGAACTCTGACTGCAGACTGTGAAACAAGAGGTTCTGGGGAATGGCATAAGCATGAGGATAAACCATATTAGGTTCAAAAAAAAAAAAAAGAGGTTTTACTTTGTGCTGCTCTTTTTGAGTGGGGAGCCTCTTTACCTAGTGTCTGTTTATCTCCCAAGCCAGTAGCACCCACATCTGAGACAACTATAGTCAACTTTTGTAACTGGTCTTTGAGCCCACAGCTATTATATTTAGAACCCATTGGCTTTATAATCTGTGTATTGGTAATTCCTTTCACTTTACATTATGCTACAAAATGTTATTACTACTAAATTGCTTTTTTTAAGGGTTTTTGTTGATAACGATGTCTGGTTTCATGGATAGTCCAGAGCTGTGTTACTTTTTCTGGGTGTTGTATGTATCCATACAAACTAAAATAGGATGAAGCCCAATGTGGTAACTCACAATTGTAATCCCAGCACCTGAGAGGCTGAGACAGGAGGATTACTGTTAGTTCAAGGCCAGACTGGGCTACATAGCATGACAATGTCTCAAAAAACAAACAAACCAACAAAATAAGCAAGTAGAATTGGATATAACTGGTGACCAGAGCATTAACATCTTATACTAATAACCTCCATTTATTGAAAGCATATACTGGACCAGGTTCCTTATGAAGCACCTTATAATGCTATTTAATCCTTTTGCAAACTCATCTTACAATTAGTACCTTGAGGCTCAGTGAAGGAGGGGCAGGCAGTAGCTTGCCCAAGAAGGGAATTGGGTCTCAGAGCCATACCCATTTGGCCAGAGCTTTCCCTGTGAAGACTCAGTCCCAAGGAGACTGACAAACATCTTCAACCGATAAAAGGAAGGAGAAAGTGAGGGGGGGGAGGAGAGATCTGGTACACAGTGGTTTTCACAGATTTTTGCATCAGATTGCTATAGAAGATACAGCTCTTTGGCTGGATGTGGGTATGCTTATGGTTCCCTAACTTATCTGACTGAAGACTGGGTTATCCCTGTAGAGGACAATCAGATGTACTGCCTTCATGCCCAGTGTCCATGCATACCTTCTCCTCACAGACTCTCTCACACCTGTCTTCATGTTTTGCTCTACTCTGGGCTTCCCTCTGTCCTTGTTACTGTTAGGGTTGTGCTTTGTTATTGCCAGGCATCTGCTGTCTGTACAGTTTATAGAAAGAAGCAGAACCAGCTGCAGACTGGGGTGTCAGCATTGCTACAAACATAGCATCTGTGGGTACTCTGCTAGTTTTGGTGGGGCTAGAGCAAAGCCTGTGGAAGTGAGATGAACGCATTGGTTCTTGTAATCCCTCAAAGTTGTTGCTATTTCTAGGATAGCTTTACTTGTAAAAAGTAAGGAATCTGAGAAAGAGGGGCTATACACATTATAACCCTTTTCTTGTGGTTTTTCCATCAGCCTCGATTCCTACCTGTACTTGGCATGCCCTCCTGCTAGGATGCAAAGCTATGCCTGTCTTTCCCTCCCCCTCATACCATGCAGCCTCATCACAGTAAATGATATGTGCTATGGAATGTTATCATTTACAGTAGCTACGAGTCTGGTGTGTTATTTATTTATTTATTGGTAACTTGTCAGGGCTAAGTTTTTTCTTCTGATCACATGTCTGAGATACTGTAAATCATTGAACAGATTGTTTCGTATTATGAAAGTCTTATTTACCTTCTACTCACTGCACTGTGTGGAGTTCAGCATGCAGAGAGAGGTTACCTAACTATCAGAGGCCTGGCTCTAGGCCTTCATTGCAACCATTCTCTGTGGTCCTTGAGATGGCTGAGAATCTAGCCCATGATCTTGCAGGTCTGTTGTTAGTTCTTTTGAACTGCCCAGCTCTTTGTAGCCACAAGGCATGGTAAGGAAAATAAGTCAAGGGTCCTTCTCTCCAGGCCCAAGAAGACATCCTGTGGAATATGGCTTCTTTTGGAAAAAGATCTTTGCAGTTATGATTAAGAATCTCATCATGATATTATCCTGGATTATCTGGGTGGGCCCTAAAT
Source organism: Zapus hudsonius (assembly GCA_004024765.1). NCBI lineage: Eukaryota > Metazoa > Chordata > Mammalia > Rodentia > Dipodidae > Zapus > Zapus hudsonius. Next base: position 5,749 of record PVHP010018279.1, on the reverse strand, counting down.
CCAGTGACAGATGTCTTTTAAGGAGACAGAAGAGGAGACAGACACAGAATCCACATGAAAACTACATAGAAAGTGGAGTGTTTGGGGCACAAATAAGGGATGTCAGTAGCCATCAGAATCTGAAAGAGACTGAAAGGACCCTCACCCTATCCCCCCACCCCCAAGTCTTCGGGAGAGTACAATCCTGCCAACACCTTGATTTCGAGTGTTTTAAGCTGTGATTTCTGTCCTAGCCCTGGGACATTCCTACAGGGCTGTCCTTGAACGATGTGAAGAATGATGTTGAGAGCTGGTATTGGTGCCCCAGACTCTTCAGTGAGCTTCTAACCTCTCGCATCCGCGCAGACTAGTACAGACATGCCTCTTGCTTCTCAGCACCCTCCACATGCCCTGCTTCTCCCTTTTGTGCTGGATCCCACACCAGACAGCCAGCACAGGCAGGGGTGGCAGCTAAAACCGTGTGACAGCTCTTGCCTCCCTCCCTCCCACACGTTGGAATGCTAAAGACTTGTTGACTCAGGCAAGCTCCTTGCCTGGTTATGGAGATGTAAAATCAGTGTGGCAGCTGCGGCAGCTCCTTTCCTGGTTCCTCGCTCAGTCCCAGAAACCAGGCACCCAGTTTGTACATTGTCCTCATTTCCTCCTTCTTGCAGGAGCTGACAAGCTGGCTGCCCCCTGCACTGTGTGGGTGGCTATAGGCAGGTGGCCATGCTCTGTTGCGGGGGCTCTCAGACATGGCTGCATTGGAAAGTGAATGTTGCTCCACGTACACATCTTCATCTTCTGACATCGTGCACACAAGCCTTTTAACAGTGGTTAGATAGCTAGAAAGTAGACCTTGAAGCCCCAGCTTTAAAGCTCCCTGCAGCGTTTGCCTATGATTTTTTTTAACCCTGTATCTTTACAAGCTGTATCCCTTCTGTATTGAGACGACTTGCTAAAGTTATTAATTCTCAGAAGTGGAATTCCAGGGTGGTTACCATCTAGGGTACCATTTGTCATGTCACCCTGGAGAGTGCAGTGTTTCTGAAGTGATGCCAGTTATGTGTCTGCACCTGCATCCCCACAGCCATGAACAGCTTACTTTTCTCTTGCTGATTTGTCTGGACACCTCCAGTTGCTCCTTTTGTAAACATGAAGTGGTTCATTGTTGACCTTTCCTGAGTGGCAAGGATGCTTCCTTGCTAACCTTTCTTGGCCCTTGATGAGGTCTTTATAGATCACTTAATATGCTTCCTCATAAATTCAGAACGGAAGCTGCAGATTAAATTCCTTTAATATTTTGGTAAGAGCCCAAAGCCTGGGAATAATTATTTGAACTAAAATGAGAGCCCTTACACATCTAATATGATGCTGTCTCCAAGGTGAGTTTCTAGTGGGTATTATAATACTTCCTACATCGTTCCTATTTCTGGGTAACAGAAGGGAAGAACTGAGGCTGCCTGTTCCAACTGGAAACAGAATGACCGTGTTGAGTAGTGGGTAGGGCCCCTCAGCCTCTCCTCTCCAGTGGTGGGAGGAGAGTATGGTGTATAGCTTAACATCACTTCATATCTCTACCACTCAGCATGGAAGTATTATGCCTCCTTGGATGATGCTGCAGGACCTTCCAGCTGCACCTTTGGCCATGTCCTGTCTGACCTATGCAGTGTCTTACTTTTAAAAATTTTAAGCCCAAAAAGGTAGCTGACAACATTGAAAAACCAGGATGCTGCTTGTACAGTACTAGCTCATGACATATTAGGAGCCTGAAGCGGCCTACATCTTCTTCACAGGGGGTGTTGAGTTGAGCAGGTGCTCCCACCATGCTGTCATCTCACCCCATTATCTGCCCTTGTTCCAAGGTGCCTTCCTGGAAGGAACATCCCACAACAATCCTGTTGGCCTTTACTCAGTCACTCGGGCAGCTGCAAGGTGTAAAGCCATCCTCACTGGGCACAGTGCTTCCATGAATAGAAATGAGATTCCGTTACTAAGGAAGGAAAGGGATAGAAATGTTGGTGAGTCATCGGCACAGATCGGGGGATGCTGAGGTAAGTTTATTCACATTGAGGGTGAAGTTTCTGTGAGGACATTTTGGGAGCTTGTTCAGCCAGCTGTCTGGGAGCCCTCAGGGAAATGATGTGGTCTGAGACCAAGTAGATACAATGAATTTGGAAGGGCTTGTTACCTTCCAAGTGAGAGTGGATCCAGGAAATTATGAGGTAACAAGGTCACAGTGACTTTGTGTGGGGCCATCTAACTGATTCAGTAAAGGAGTTCCAAGTGACTGACTAAGCCACTTGAGAACAGAGGAAGCCACGAGGTGGCAAGCAGGTTCCTTCTGGAGGAAAAAGCTCTCACTTCAGCAGAACTTATGCCTGTCAGTGTGGAAGGACTAGGTAAAGTGAAGTGTCCCAGACTGTATGGGTACAATGGGACCACAAAAGAATCCTCACAAGTCTTAAGGTCTGGGGTGAGAGGGAGCATCCATGTGAGGTATCTGCAGGAAGGTCATAGGCACCTACAAGTTCCTCAGGTGAAACTGGGAAGGAGAGGAAGGTTGTGAGCATTCTTTTCAGCAAAGTGGGGAGAGGAGTGTTGCTTCAGGGTAGATGGGGCAAGGCTGTTACATTAGAAGCCTTACAAGAAAATAATGTGTGGTAAAAGGCCAAAGTGCGCATTCTTCTTAAATAGGTCATAAAAACCATTATTTATTATGTTATATAAACATATTTCATACAGAGTGGGACACTGTAGACTCAGCTGCTAAACACATGCTTGGCTTTCAGTACTTGCAGCAATTTGTGTTTAAAATTATTTGCAAAATAGAAGTTTGAAAAGCAAGCAGTCCAGCAAGCACAAAAGAACTTTGGAGTCATTAGTCATTAGGGACATGAAATCAAAACTGTAGTGAGATGCTTTACACCCATGAGAGTGGCTGTTAAGAGGCTGACTACATCAAGCCTAGAGGAGCTAAGATGCTTGGCGTTCCTGCACTGCTGGGGAGAAGGAGACTGAGAAGCCCTGCTGACCCACAGTGCACTTTTGAGTGTCAGCCAAGAAGTAGAAATATGCAGATCCTCATGGCTGTGCCCACCAAACCCTATGAATGCTCATATGTCCTTGGACAGATTATGGTCACCTTGTCATAGAGTAGCCTGGCTGAGCATGAGAGCCCACAGGCTCAGGAAAGGAAGCACATGTACAAGGCTACAAGCAGGTGGATTCCATAGGAATGACATTCTGGACGTAGACAAGCTAGACAGAAAGGTGAGTACCACAGACTGAAGGGAGGGTATGGTGGTTTGAATGTAAAATGTCCCCCATAGACTCAATGTCTTTGATATTTAATCTCCAGCTACTGGCACTATTTGGGAAGGTTGTGGAACCTTTAAGAGTTGGAATCTTGCTGGAAGAAGTGTTTCATTGGTGATGGGCCTTGAGTTATTATAAGACCAGCCCTGTTGTTCTCTCTACTTCCTCCCTGCTGATGTGGTAGTATGATCCTGGCTTCCTGCTCATGCCATCCTTTCCCTGCCATGATAGATACAACCTCAGAACTGTAAACCAAAAATAAACCCTTTCCTTCCTTAAGCTGCTTCTGGTCAGGTATTTTGTCCCAGCAACCAATAGAGAAAATTGGTATTGAGAAGTGGGGCTGTTGCCGTGATAAACATGTCTATGTGGTCCCTAGTCTTTTGGAACTGGTTTATGGGAGGAATAGGGAAGGATTTGGGACTTTGGACTAGAGAAGCTTTACATAGCTTAATGGTTTATTGTGTGTGTGAGGGGGTTAGAATACCAGACAGCTGAGAGAAATATGGACTGTGGAGGTTCAGCTTATGAGGTTTCAAGTGTACAGGGACTTTATCAGGAGCTGGGCTAGAGGCAAATCATGTGATATTCTGGCAGAGAAGTTGGTTGCATTCTGCCTATGTCCTGAGAACTGGAAAAAAGTTGAATTTAAAAATAAAAGACTAATGTGTTTGGTGGAGGAAATTCCAAGGAAGAAAAATATTGCCTCAGTGGCATAGCATCTCTTTTCTATTTTAATTCAGATATACAATGAAAGAGGAAAATACAGAGCAGAAAAATATAAAAACTACAAAGTTTAATACAGAATGAAATTTAAGCAAATTTGATGTCTCAGGCTCAAAGATTCTAGCTACTTTAGTTGCAATCCTTAAAGATATTACTACCATTAAATCCAACTGCTATGAACTGGGACAATAGGAAGGCAAGACCGAACCCACTGAAGGCTCAAACTAGTAAGAATGTGAATTCTTTGGAAAGGAAAAGGCCTGAAGGAAGAATGCTAAAGGAGGTTTCTGAACCTCAAGATCAGCATACAGAAGCTGCTGCAACTGTAGTCCCAAGATTGGGCTTCATCCTAATCTGTCAGCAAAAAACTTGGCAGCATTGTCTATATGGCACAGGTTTAGAAAACATGAAAAAATGCAAGCTAGAGGGTTATAGATTACACCACAATTCAGTGAGCCTCTGAGCCTAAGCAATATGAGGCAGGGTCATAGTCTCTGAATGGAGACCATGAGAGGACCTGCGTGAAATGTGAAGATGAACCCTAGGTTGCAGTCGGGATCCGGGATGTTAGAGATACCCGGGCCTTGGGATGGATGTCTGACAAGAAAAGCTGTAGGTTCCTCACAGATCCTGACCTGGAGAGGTGATGCAGGCAGCACAGCTGGAGGGACAGAGCTACCCAAGCCTTTTGGAGCTCACAAGATTGCATCACAAGTCCCACATATATAAACCACATGGAGCTGTAGGATTAGGTGTCCTCACTTGCTATGTACCCATTCCTTCCTTTTGGAATGGGAATGTTTGCTCTGTCATTATATGTTAGGAGTATGTAACTTTGTGTTTTGATTTTGCAGGGCTTGCGAATTAAATGACTGCCTTGAGTCTCAGATGAAACTTTAGACTTTGGACTTTTGATAGACTGTGGGGACTTTGAAAGTTAGACAGAATGGATTTTGCATCATGAGTATGTGGGGGGCCAATGGTGGGATGTGGTGGTAAGAATTCATAATGTCCTCATAGACTTATGTGTTTGAATTCTTCATCTCTTGCTGTTGGCACTATTTGGGAAGATTGTGGAGCCTTTAGGAGGTAGCATCTTGCTGCAGGAGTTGTGTAACTGGGAGTGGGCCTTGAGGTGGTACAGACCAACCACACTGCTCTCTAACTTCGTCCCTGCTGGTGTGACGATGTGACAGTATAATCCTGGCTTTCTACTCCTACCATACTTTCCCCACCAGAATAGAATTCCCCTCAAAACTGTAAGCCAAGAATAAACCTTTTCCTTCCTTAAGCTGCTTTTTGTTGGGTATTTCATCCCCATAACAAGTAACTGTTACAGAGGGTCACCTGGGTGTGGGTGGGTTGTCATGGACATTTTATGGAGGTGAAATCCCAGCAGAGTGATTGTTGTACAAACCATACCTTCACAAGTATAACTTGTTAAAATGTACCAAACGTTAAAACTAAAGACTGAATAATAAGCAAATTGCCAAACTCCTTTTCTAAGGGTATGATCTTTAGCCAGAGACCTTTAAGTCCTTTCCCAGGTTATTTTTCCCATTTGTCCCTCTCCCAGCCTGAGTTCTGCCTTGGTTGTCAAAGGCAGCCCTGGGAGACCAGTGTGTTCAGAACCTGTAAGTGGTTTGAGAGGTCCAAAATCTGAGGCAGGAAGGTGTGGGAACAGCAACAGTTAGCAGCAACAGAGCATAAAGAAATTTGTCAGCTA
>PVHP010018278.1:0-33395 GCA_004024765.1 Zapus hudsonius | reverse complement strand
TTAAGAGAAAGTCTCTTGAAGTTGATGTGGACTGTCAGAGACACTGGTTCTAACACCCTTCACTTTCTTCCACCATATGAATCATTTCCTGGTACTGTTGTTCAGATTTGGTTGGGAAAAAACTCGATCTTTTTGATGATTCTTATGTAGGTCAAGTTCATAAAGGCTTATTGCAAAGATTTTATTTATGTTTAGTTCACTTCCTCCTGTACTTTTTGACAAGTCAAGGTTATTTTTATTAGCACATACTGATCATACATAATAATGGGTTTCATTATGACGTTTTCATACATGTACATTATTGCAACTTTATAATGAAGAAATCCAGTCAGAAGGTTGTGATTTCCCGAGCTTAAATCACAAAGGGCTCAGTTATGATTTATAAATAATGTTTATGGTGTATGTATGATATGTGTGTATGCATACACACATGTTTATGTGTGTAAGGGGTCAGAGGACAAGTTTTGGGTGTTAGTTCTTGCCTTCCACCTCCTTTGAGAATCTCTTGGTTTTTTTTTTTTAACTTTTTTTTTTGTTTTGTTTTTCATCATTCCATTCATAAGGCCTGCTGGTCTGCAAGCTTTCAGAAAAATTCTCCAGTTTCCACCTCCTATATCTTTGTAGCGGTGCTGGGATTAGAGAATTCCACTAGAGCCTCTTGTTTTTATATCCAAACCCAGACACTTACATCTGCATAATGTGCTTTACCTACTGAGCATCTCTACAGCCCCAGTTAGAATTTAATTGCAGGTCTATTGAGTTCCCAATTCTATCATTGTGCCACCCCATGAAAAGCTGCTGGATTTATCATGGTGGGTGGACTTCTTTCCTTTCACATACGGAGGGGCTGCATTGACAAATGGCTATGAAGAAATTGCACTTCTCCTTGAGGAAAGATTCTTGCATATAACTCTTCCCTAGGTATCAGGGACCTTAAGGCTACTCTGAATTTCTTGAACTGCAACTCCTGCATTTTTTGCTTTGGATGATATGAATGAAAATTGTGCAAATAAGTGTCCATTGACAGTCTTTGCAGGTTTATGTTGCTCTGGAGGAATATTTATGCAAAAATCATGGAGTAATATCTATCACCCGTCTGCAAATAAAATTCAGGAGATGTCGACCTATTATGGTCGTAAGTTATTCTCTAGTAGCCAGAAGTTTAAAAATAAGTAAAAAGCAGAATAAAATGTGGTGCACTTAACTCTAGAAACTACAGAGAACATGTTGTCTAGGCTTGTGTATCCCATCCTCCGAGGACAGGGATCCAGAACCTTGATTCTCAGACTGTCATAGACAGAAATCCTCACTTGTCTCCCAGATGGATAGCAAGTCTGACCATCAGATTGACACTTTGAAGCCATTGCCTAGTAAGGGGCCATGGGTTCAGTAAGATCTGTATTGGGTAGGACCTTGGTAAGGGTTCCTGGTATGTGAGCAATAATAGCTGGAGAGCTGCTTACAGAGATCATGCTGGAGGTTAGACTGATGGGCAGCTGCTTCTCTCTAGTGGCCTCTTCCTGTCTGTATGCACCTTCCTTTCCCAAATGGTATCTTTTGACCCAGTTGTCTCTTTCTTACCTCCACTCCATCCCTTCCCAGGATCCTCTGTCAGACAGAACCTTGAATGTAAATTCTTTCACTAACTGTCCTATCTCTGCTCCTCACACTCCACCCCTCACTTCAACCCAGGTGTTAAAAAGTACTTGAACCTTATAGCTGAACTTGATGGTTCAAGTACCTCTATGGGCTTCTGTCCTCTATGAGAATTAAAATTTCCTTGCTACTGTGCCTCTTGAGTGCTACACCATTGGAAGTTTGCTATGAGTATTACTGATGCTTTCTATCTGGGTGCTTCCGAGTATTTGGTGGCTTTTAAAGAATTGGAAAAGCCATATGCAAAAATGGGCAGCAGCAAGAAACTTTATTAAGATCAAAACAAAAGTACAAGTTTTAGGTATACTGCCGAGAGAGGTAGTTGAGTCCTTAGTGAGAGTACTCAAGATCAGCTGGAAACTTACTGTTTGGGGTCTAGGAGAAGGAGCTAGTTAGCTAGTTACTAGGGGGTACAGTTTGGGTGGGTCTTTGTCTAGATTGAGCTACATAAGCTTTTCTTTTTTCTTTTTTTATTTTTTTGGTTTTTTGAGATAGGGTCTCACTCTAGCCCAGGCTGACCTGGAATTCACTCTGTAGTCTCAGGGTGGCCTTGAACTCATGGCGATCCTCCTACCTCTGTGTCCCGAGTGCTGGGATTAAAGGCGTGTGCCACCACGCCCAGTTTAAGCTTTTCATTTTTAAAATTTTCTCTTATTTATTTGGAGAGAGAGAGAGAGAGAGAGAGAGAGAGAGAGAGAGAGAGAGAGAATGTGTGTGGTCACACCAGAGCTACTTACTGCTGCAAATGAACTCGAGACTCATATGCCACTTTGTGCATCTGGTTTTATGTGGCTACTGGGGAATTAAACTGGGGCTGACAGGCTTTGCAAGCAAGCCCCTTTAATCACTGAGCCTTCTCCCCAGATTTCCCATAATTCCCATGGTTCATCTGATTTTAATCATGTGTATGTTCAATCAGGCATAGGCATAAGATGGCAAATAGAGGATTCTACCTAAAAGTTCACTCTGAGGACACAGTTTGCTTCACTGAGAATGCACCCCAAACCAGTACAGGCTGGATCAACCTGCTATCTCCCAATCCAAGATATAACCAGGAATATGTTTGAATAGAAATAGAGTGTACAAAGGGCTTGTTAAGGAGAATGATTCATTCCCATTGATAAGTAGAGTATATGTGCAACAGGGTGCAGGCGAAGGTTCCAAGTTGCCAACAGGTTGCAAGGTGCATCCTCAGGAAGGGAGTGTGTTTACTGCCCGAGCCAAGCAGCACCCTGCTTGCCTGCCTCCTGATGGCTATGAGGCCCCATGCCTTTGCAGATGTTTCCCCATGAAGACCCAAGATGAGTTTCCTTTTGTTTGAGGACCCAGCACCTATGGGAGCTTTGTATCACCTGTTACCTAAGGCTTTCTTCTGGCCAATCAGGACAGGCTAGTGCTGCAGATGTTTGGGATATAGATGGAAAACAGTTATCATGACCTAACTTATGCTGAGGGGATAAAGGACTGACTTGGGAGACAGGTATCCTCGAGCTTTGCCCCTCAACGTACACCAAGGGGCCACGAGTAGAAGTAGCTTAGGCAGGAAAATCTCAACCTTCTTCAGTTCTGTTCACTCAGAATCAGCTCCCTGGTGATTCAAAAATACATGAATATTGAGCAGTTTTCCTCAAGATTTTTAAAAATATTTTAATGTATTTATTTGCAAGCACAGAGACATAGAGAGAAGAGAGACAGAGTATGAGAGTGCCAGGGTCTCTGGCTGCTGCAGACAAACTCCAGACAGATGCACCACTTTTTGCATCTGGCTTTACACGGGTGCTGGGGAATGGTACCTCGGTCATTAGGTTTTACAGGTAAGTGCTTTAACCACTGAGCAATCTCTCCAGCCCCTGAGATCATGTTTTTTAATGTATGAATGTGTTTTATGTGGCTACTTATCCATATGTGTGTGCATTCATGTGGAGGCTAGAGGTCAATATCAAGTACCTTTCCCAGTCACTTTCTGCCTTATTGTTTTTTGAGATGGGTATCTCTCACCAAACCCAGAAATAACCAATTCTAGGCCAACTAGCCAACAAGCCTTAGGAATCTGCTTTACTTTGCCTCCCCAGCACTGGGCTTATAGATGCACCATATCTGACATTTCAATGTGATTTCTTGGGGTCTGAACTCAGGTCCTCATGCTTGCAAGGCAAACACATTACCCATCCAGCTGTCTCCCTGCCCTGTCTTTTATGTTTTTAAGCACTGACACATTGTAATATAGAAACCAATAGGAAAATTCATGCTAAAACTACACTTACCAGTGGTGTCCTACAAAGATGAATGAGATGTATGGGGTAGGAAGGAGTGAAGGAGGACTTACGCTCATGTTCAATTCATTTCTGGGTTGACTGAATTCAAACCCATGAATACATTAGTATTATTTTGTCGACAAAATATATGCAAAATGACTTTTTTTTAAAGATAGGAGATTTTGGTAAATGTACATTTAACAGCACAGTGAAGAATGATCCCAGGAAGCTGCACAGGCAATTCTCAGATGAGCTTAAATTGAAAGGAAACATGTTTTTGTATTAGCAGGGTAGCTCCAAGTAGTGGAATTATGGGTGATTTTGTTGTTTAGCTTTCTTTCTTTCTTTTTTTTAATTGCCTGAATTTTAAAATTTTCTACAATGAAGGTGATAAAATACAAACCAAAAATATTTTAAGGAGACACTACAAAAGCAAGAAGGGGAGACGTAAGCTCTGTGGGTACAATGGCGTGGCACAGAGCTCTGAATGCAAATGGCTATCACTAATGGTGACTTGAGAATTTAAAAATAAGGACAGAAGCAATGGGAGAGTGTTTGGATTGGGTGGGTGTCATGTCTTAAGCTTCCTCTATGTGCCTGCCATGGGCCATGCATGGTCTACGGAATAAATATGAGAGCCACAACATAGCTGAAGAGGCAGAGAAGCATCAGAAATCAAGGGCAGGGAGTGGGGGGCAGTCACCAGCCTACAAGGTTGTAACTCTGCATCATTGACTTGGAACAGTAAAAGGGATGTGATAGCCTGCAGATTAATGTGTAAGGCCTAATGACTTCCTCTGCTGTAGAGGGATGATTTTCTAAGATTTAGAGGAGCAAAGGAACTAGCCCAGAATCTCTGAGCACCTCAAAACTCCTCCAAGAGCCTCTGGGATTCTGCTTGGCACAGTGTGAAAACCATTGAACATCAGAGGTTCTGACAATGGGGTTACAGCAGAGTGACGAGTGTTTGCCTAGCAGAAGCAAGACCCTGAGTTCAATTCCCAGCACCATTTTGGAAGGGAGAGATGGGGGTTCTGAATGACTGTAAGAAGTCCATCACATGTCCTGAGAACACAGGTGTCCAGAACCTCTTCCTGCCCTTTTTATTCTCAAAGATATACATACCATGGACATCAGCCTGGTCCATGCCCATGTTCACCTTGTTATCCTGACATTTCCTGGGCCCACTTAACCACAGATGACATTTTATGGAATTCCCAGTAATATCTCACAGGCCTTTCATATGTAGAGTGTCCCAAAAGATAGTTTTTAGGATGCTTTTTTTTAAACAGCATCTCAACCATTTAAAAGAAAACTAACATTTGTTTTTTAAAAAATTAATTAAACTTCCACAATATTTCCTTCATGATGGCTTAGGATTTCTTCAGAACATTTTGTTCTCTGAAAAGAATTCTGGAGAGCTAAAAATGTCTGTAATTATACCCACAATGAGAGCGGGATCTTCTAGTGCGAGCCTCTGAGCGCTGGAGGTTAACAAGGATTACGCCTTCGTGAGGCCCCAGAATAGCATCTGTGGCTACGCCAACTATGCTACAAATTACAAGGTCCTTTCAGCCTTGACATTCGGTGGGGAAGAAAAGACATTGAACTTGGAAACTGACATCTGTAAGTGGGCATACCATTGTAAGCTATTCGGGAGGTAGTTTTAGATTTTTTTTCTTTTTAATTCCATGTACATAATTAAAGCTGCTTTGAAATCAAAGGGGTTCACAAGCAGACACCAAATACTAACACCTCTACAGCTATAATAACTAGTGCTTCTATGATGCTATGCAGCTTACAAAAATCCCTTCAAGTCCATGTTCTTAGAATAGGCCTGTGTAAGCTGCATGTTATCCCCATTTCCAGATAAGAGCTTGCCTCATTTATGGCCTGTCTTTACTTTTTTCACTCTCCACTCTCCAATCTACATAGTTTCCATTACCCTAAGTCAACTTCATGGTCAACCACGACAGATTTCTTGCAATACACCTAAATGCAGTTTTTTTTTAAACTATGATCAATTCATTAAGTATTTAGCTGACGTGTGGCTTATTTGCATCTTTGCAGAACCTTTCGTATAAGTAACTTCTTAAGTCTATGAATCAAGCCTACTTCTTTATGACTTTCTATCTACTGAGGAGATAGACTTGTAATTGCAAAATCAAGCAACAACTTGGTGGTCCAGGAAAACCTCCCGCTCTCTGAGTGTCTATTTCTTTGTCCGTGAACTGAGGACAATAACGTAAATGGATCCCTGATTGTGAACAGCTCGATTTAGAATTTCTTTGCTGCCCAGCCGTTCAGAATCATACCCATACAGCCATTCTGCTTTTCAGTCTCAGCCAGCATTCAGCCAGTTAAATGAGATAGCCAACTCTTTGTTGGAACCAGGTTGTATGCTAAATGACTTTACTCAACTACAGGATAATTCACATGGGCTAGGTTGAGCTGAACATGCTGGTGCACATCTGTAATCCTAGCACTTGGGAGGCAGAGGCAGGATGACCACAAGTTTGAGGCTGACCAGGATTTCAAAGCAAGTTACAGACTAACCTGAGCTGCATAGTAAAACCCTGTCTCAAAAAAAAAAAAAAAAAATCTTCCAGGATAGGCCATGCTGTTTGGAAGGATAGAAGTATTTAATGCATTTTTTTCATTTACTATATTTTCAGTTTAGGATGGGTTTATTAGAACATAACCCTATCTAAAGTCAAGTAACATCCATATTTTGTTTATGGGCTTGTCAGGCGTACTAAACCTACCACGATAAGTGTTTCACACAGAGCAAAGGATCAGGACTTCCTTCTTTGTGCAACCAGAACATGAAGCTTTCCAAGTCAACAGTTAGTTGTGGAGTACCTGCTCTATGTCTGACCCTGTCTATGCCAACCGCCAGGGACATGGCTCACAGTCTGGTGGGAGATGAGTTCATAATGTATCAAGTGAGGCCTACATATAAGAAAGAGCCAGGAATCATGAAATTCTGCAGATGTGGCTCTTTCTTGAGGAGCACGATAGAGATGTCTCACAGGGTGGGGGATGCAGGAGCAGAGATGAACAGATGGAGGAGGGGGAGACGGGGAATTTCCCTGGTAAGTAACTTATAAAACAACCCTTCAATTTTCACTCCAAATGAACCAGTCACTGGTATGCTGTCCCTGGACAAGTGAAGAACAGCTTTTCATCATCAAAATACATCTCAGAGGGCACTCAAGAGCTTTGACAGAATTCTGTCTTGTTGTTGGAATCTCATGAGTCACTTTGGTCGACAGCTCAGTGAGGGAAGGAACCAGTGGTTGGAACCAGGGGTTGTCAGGCTGATCTAATTATTCACAGGCTTAGACTCTCTCCCCTACCACTCATGGCCTCTATTGCCAGTCGACACTCACTACTTTCTCAATAGGTTACAGTATGCTCATGAGGATTTTATGTTTTTGAACCTAATATGGTTTATCCTCATGCTTAAGCCATTCCCCTCCCCCATCTCTTAACCCTCATTCATAACCTCTCACTTCTTTCTACTAGTCTGCATAAAGAAAATGGTTATCCTGTTTAAGGACCACATATGAGGGAGAGTATGCGGCATTCGATTCTCTGTTCTTTTGAGAGTTCACTTAGTAAGATCTGCTCAAAGTCAGACCATTTTTTCCTAAATTTCAATATTTCATTTTTCCTTTCAGCAGAGTAGAATTCCATTGTGTAAATATACCACAGTTTCACTGTCCATTCCTCCATGGATGGGCATTTGGGTTGATTCCAGTTCTTGGCTATTATGAATTGAGCTGCTATAAATATAGTTGTACAAATGTTTCTGCGTTGAGATGTGACATCTTGTGGATAGATGCCTAGTAGAAGGATAGCTGGGTCCATTGGTAGTTCTATGTCTATTGTGTTCAGGAGTCTCCATACTGCTTTCCATAGTGGTTGAACAAGTTTGCAATCCCACCAGCAATGAATGAGGGTTCCTTTTTCCCGGCATCCTCGCCAGCAACGATTGTTGTTGGTTTTCTTTATGATTGCCATTGTGACAGGAGTAAGGTGGTATCTCATTGTGGTTTTGATTTGCATTTCTTCACTTCTCAATGTAGTAGAACAGTGCTCCTAGGAAGTCTTGGGTTATAAATTCCAGAAAGCTGAAGGAAAGTCCTTGGCATGGTGCTCCTCTGGTATACCATGTGATGACTGGTAGGAGCTCAGGTCTTTGGAGAAGGTAAACCGGGGTTGTGTTTACATTGTCCTCTGTCCTTTTAAGTAAAAAGCACAAGATAGCAGCTATCTGCTTTCATATCTCATTAAGTCTTTATTAGCACCAGTGATCTTAATTATGGTGACTAAAACATCTCTAAATGAGGCTGAGATTCAAGGATATGTCACCTCATATTTGAGCTAGGCCACTCTGTGTTGTACAAAATTCATTCACTGCACCCAGAAGCCCCAGGTCCTGAGACAAGACATATGCCTTTATGCCTCTGCGCCACCTCACAAACACACGCTCCTTTTACCAGGGCAGGTTAAGCCCTCATCTCCTAACTCCATCATCGGATCAGCCAGCTTCTTCCGTAGGGTTGTTACACGTGCTATATTCTGAGAGAGCAGCACTGAGTTCCCACCTCTGCCCTTGACTGCCCCACTGCATGGCATGCACACGGCTAGCTTCCTGGTTCCTGTGAGGACTCTTCTTTCCCTAATGATCACCCGATCTGGCCTGGGTCCATCTGGTTGGAAGCAGCCCTGACCCTCCACCTTCAATATACTTCCTTCCCAGGTGGATCTACTGGACCCCTGGTCTGAAAGCTGTGTCTTTTACCCTCCCCGGTCCACAGGCACTTCCTGTCCTTATGTAGATATTCAGTCACTAAGCATCTGATGTGTTCATCTAAGTACCAGTACTTATGTTCTCATATAACTCTTTATTTTTAATAAATACTTAAAACCCCCCCAGCCCCATGTCAGTCATCATTCTGGGTGCTGAAATCTAAGAGTGAGCAAAACCAGGGTGGCCCCATAAGGTGCTGGGGGGGGGGATCTCTTCTCATCACATCATCTATCACCCCTTAAATGTCCCTTCACCAGTCTTCCTATCTCCTTTCACTGTCTCTTTTTACCCCTTCCCCCCACTTTCTGTCTGCCTCTCTCCTCCTTTTATCTGTCTCTTGTGTCCCCTTGGCTCTCTCCATTCGTCACCCCCATCCATATCCATCAGGGTTTTCTCCTAGGGCCACCTGATTGGCCTGTCAGGGGTACTGGACCTCGATCAGGTACCTGTCACCATGCTTCCTCCTGGTGGGAGAATGACTCCTTTATGGAATCCGTGGAGGCAGTTTGACAGGAGTCGGCTGGACTGGGTGATAAGTAAGAAGGATTGACCCTTCCTGGGAATGGTAGAAGGATATGAGGCCCATCCATCTTTTCTCACAAGCCCAGCCCCCTCAGCTCCATGGGCTGCTGCGGGGCTGTGGAAAATTACCAGCAGTAGAGAAGGATAGAGAGCCAACCACCCAGACACCCTGTGGGCATCCTCTGCCCTTACTCGACGGAAAAGAGCATCCCCTTATACGAAATGAGAATAATACCAGAGGCTCCGTCATGCCATGCGTGTGAAGAGTCAAAAAAATGATGATTTCAAATGGTGCAGCACAGTGCTTGGTACATGAGCTTGGTGACTCCCAGCTCTAGCCCCTGAGCTGGCATCGCCATCTCTCCTCTGGCTCTCTTCATGATTGTTCAAGGCCAGATAGGCAGGATCTTTCTCCTGACCTGGGTTGGGTCTCATACCTTTCCCTAAATTCTTCCAGTGCCCTAAACCTCCTCCCCCCCCCACCTCAACCATACTAGAGTAATACAGCTGTTTAACAGCTGTTAACTTACTCAGCTCAACAGATGAAGTTCATTGTCGGGTGATAGGATTTCTCCCCGTAAAGGACTATGGGGAGTTCTTACAGTGAAAGCTGTTTCCAAAGTGAATATAGTGTTATTAATAAGGCTTCCTGGAAAAGAGCCCACCTGGAAAGAGAAAGCTACTTGTCACAAATTCCAAGTCACCCTTGTCCCATTTTTATGCCCTCCCGTTTTCCTTTGCCCTCCAACTTCGAAGGTACTTTCTGAACGACGATTCTAATGGCAAAGGCCCCTGTGGGAATGGAACCGAAAACTGTTCAGGCTTGATTTTGAGGAGTTCTAAATCACTCAGTCCTCCTGGACCTTCTACTCCCCCCAGGGGCTCTTGGGTTTCCAAGACAGTCAAACATCTAACATGAAATAGATTGCTAGACTTGTCTGGGAACAATTTAATGATGCAGAAAGTAGAGAACATGGACAAAGGAGAAACTAACCAGCAGCAAGCCAGGGCCCTCAGACAGAAAGAAGAAACTGACTGAAGGTGGTGGCAGAGGAAGAGGAGGCGTCCCCAGGCTAAGTGTGGAGGAGCATAGGTTACTCAAGTCTCAGAAGATACACTAGCAAGCAGTGGATACAACAGGCAGAGAAGGTGGGGGAAAGGCTGCAGTTCTGGAAGATTCCTGGTGTGACTCTGCTATACTTGGAGCTCCTTGCAGGCAGAGGCTGGCTTTTATATTTGTATCCCCAGCAGGAAGTGAGGACAAGAGAAAAAGCTGAAGTGAGGGTATCCTTGGAACTCTACAGACATGATCAGGAAAGATAATAATCGTTGTTTCTGAAGAAAAATAAGTTCGCCTTGAAATCATTGTGAATGTATTCTTAAAGAGCATGCACTCTTGGAGGAGATTCTTAAGAAGCAAGGTGAAAATTTAATGAAATGATCTCTTAAGCTAATTTCTATACTTCCCACTTACTGCCTTGCATTTCACTTAGGAGTATCTTACAGAACAAAGCTTAATTCTGCTTTCTGTTTCTGCATTAGTCTTTAAAAAATAGCACTAGGACTTTCTAGAGTGTTGATTCTCAAACCATAGGGTACCCCCATATCACCTGGGGTGCTTGCTACACTCACAGAATCTTGGCCCCCTATCCAGAGACTTGGGCTGGCAAGTAATTCTATAGTGAGACTCAGAAGGCTGCATGTTAACTAGCTCCCCCCCCCCCATACATTCAATATCCATGAAGCTATGCCAACTCCATCCTGGCCTTCTGCTAAATTGGGCTTGGGGGGGATACCGTGATGCCCCCTCTACATGCTCCCTAAGCCCAGGGCACTCGTTGCTTCAGAAGCCAGCCCTCTGGGCTCACAGCTACTGTTTTCTCAAGGAATTATTTTCTCCTGAAAGGAATCACCTTGCCCAGCCCAAGGTTAAACCCTATCTCTGGAGGCAGCCTTCCCAGCCAATCCTCCATGGGAAAGGTGGGGGAGGGAGTGAAGCTTCCTTGCCCAATCTGAGACACCTTGGAAAGGCCAGCTGAACTCCAGAGCTCCCACAGACCAGCTGTGACGTGTGCACTAGTTGATTCTCTGCTCAGTCCTGCCTCCTCACTTGTAGGAGGCTCTGGTGAGAGTGGGAAACTCCATCTCAGACTTGTTTCCCAGGGAACCT
This sequence comes from Zapus hudsonius, assembly GCA_004024765.1. Lineage (NCBI taxonomy): Eukaryota > Metazoa > Chordata > Mammalia > Rodentia > Dipodidae > Zapus > Zapus hudsonius. The sequence goes on along the minus strand of PVHP010018278.1, from coordinate 21,973 downwards.
GACCTAATAGCAATAATATTTCAGATAAGTGTGAGAAACAGATGCACCAAGTACATAGCCTTGAGAGTTAAATAAGATGTCATATAATAATGCCAGGAAGAACAACTATAATTAATTGGGGTTTACTGTGTTTTAAATACTTTATACTCATTTTTCACTAAATATAACCTTATTAACTATACCCATTTTGCAAGGGAGAAAATTGAGGCACAGGAAAATTAGCAACTTGCATAGAGTCACATAGGTAGTGAGAGGCAGAGTTTGGTTTCAAATACAGTCTGGCCCGAATAGACTTTTGGCCACTATAGAATCTACTCTATGTGCCCTAAATCAAAGTGAGGCAGGAGGCAGGGGGACCTTAACATGGACAAGCAGGGTGGCTTGGTTGGATCCAGGTACCATGGGCACTTCTCTAACTTAAGCCTCTACTATCTGGGCTGGATGGGTGTCAGGTTCTGACACTGTCGTGACATAGCTATGTGATCCAGGAGAAGCCAACATCCCGATCTTGACTTCATTTGTAAATGGAAATGGGACGCAGAGCTTATGATCGCCAGGTCTCTACTGGAACAGAAGCATGTTCACTACATGGATCTTTGCCCTTCACTTCATTTGGGGGAGAATTGCAAGGCCTCTGTGGTTTGTTGAGGAAAACCACAAACCACAGACTCGATGTTAGAAGCATTTTCTGCTCTAATCTCTTCCCTCAGATTTCACAAGATTCCTTTTTTGGACCTTTAGGTCTGGATAATTCCAAGTTCAAATCTCTGGACTAAAACCTACATTTACCCTTTCTCTGTCTCCTCATCATTAATCACTTTGAATTTTTGCATAGGAAGGTTTGCCTTGGGGCCTTCTCCTAGAACAAGGGCTGAGTTCCTCATATAGTTTCTGTATCAAAGGTTTTTATTTTTATCTTTTTATACTTTGGATTTTCAAGGTAGGGTCTCACTGTAGCCCAGGCTGACCTGAAATTCACTATGTATTCTCAGGCTGGCCTCAAACTCATGGCAGTGTATTCAAAGATTTTTTTTAAAAAAATAACACTGGGAAGAAGATCTTAATATGAAATATCAAAACACCCAGAATGCTAATTGTAAATTTCCACAATCTTTTCAACACACACACACACACACACACACACACACACACACACACACACGCACATTCTTAAACAGGTAGACCTTAGAATCTACATGACATTGTTCAGTTGGCACAAGGTTATTTTGTGGACGATAACCAGGGCTGGGAACATGCCTCAGCAGTTAAAGGCACTTCCTTGTAAAACCTACTGGCCCGGGTGCAGTCCCCAAGTCATCCACAAAAACCTGACACAAGTGTCTCACATTAGTTTGTAGAGGTCCTCATGTGCATGCATGCACACCCCATATACTCACATGTGCAAATAAATAACTGATTGTTTAAAATATTCCCAAGAAATTCCATTAATTTTGTTCTTTTATCAGAATCCTGGGAGGCCCCTCCCTTGTCCAGCACAATCATTCTCCATGATCCACATAGTCAAGAAACCCCCTTTGGGGGACTTGGAGATCACACTACCAAGCTTTTTACTCAGCCTCTGGAAAGCTGGAACGACAATCCTCCCTTTCTTGGTTCTGGTGAGGATTGCATGAAATAATTCACAGAAAGCATTCAACAAGGCCTGACCTAAAGGAGTCACTCAGGAAAGTACAAAGAAGGCTCACAGGCCCAGAAGGCTGATCTCTAGACCTGAGCTCCAGCTGCCCAAGTCCCTCTTACCACACTCTTTGGTAGAAAGCAGTGTTATGTTCTGTGTCCATAAACCTTCCTCCTACTCACTTGGGTAATGAGCTTTCTTTCCCAGCTACCTGATTACCTTTGGAAAGAGCTCCACCTTGAATTCCAACTGCCAACACTGGCTCCTGCTCCTCCCTAACAGGACAGTGCCTGGTTAGACAGCCTGATTCACTTGATTTTGCTGAAGACACTGTTGAATTTTTATTATTTCTGGCCTCACACATGCAGGGCTGGTAGAAACACCCTTAATGAATGTTACACAAAACTAAAAATCAAATATGCTACCTGCAGCTCCTCTCAGCTCTAGGACACTTGCCCTCGGGTTCAAGACAAGCTGGGTAGATGGCTCTGAATTCTGCTTCCACGTTTTGTGATTGCTGCTATCAGCATGGCCCCACTTCATAGCCCAGTGGATAGAAGGCTTGAAGCCTCTGGGAACATTTAAGATGAAGTCTAGATGGGTCCATTGTATTTTTACCTCAAGAAAGACAAGCGCACACACATACAGCCCCACACATGCACATGTGTGTGTGACCTGGAGCCAGCTGTGCAGCGCACATGCAGAGATGGGGTTTGTTGCTGTTGTTCCTGTGAAATCCCCAATTAGCCTCCATTTGGCTGAGAGAGCTATCAGTCTGACAATGCCTCATTAGCAAACCTAATGCCAAGCTTCTAGAATGTTCATGCAGACAGGGAGTCCTAAGTAGAAAGTGCTCAGTCGGGGAGCCAGGTCAGTTAGACTTTAAATAAAGTTTCTACTCATGTGACTTTCAACCTCATTGGAGGTTGTAGAGATAATAATAGCACCTATCACAGAAAGTGCCTACCCTTTCCAAGGGTTGGATGAGTTACCACCAGCAAAGAGCTTGCTTAACAGAGTTCAGTCCCAAGTTGAGATGATAATGCTTGCCCTGTAAAAGAAGTGTTTGCAAAACTTCATGGGTCATGGAGACACTGGCCATCACTGTTATCTATTAAAACGCACGGTATAGCTCTGAGGGCCTGGGAGCCTGCACCTGCTGTTTAAAAGCATCCGGCATTGACTGTCTGGATCATTCATTCCTTCAGTCATTCATTCCAATGTTATGGAAAATCTTCCTGAGTGTTGGGAACTGGCAGGGGTGGGGAGATAAACATGAATTTGACCCAGACCTTGGCCTCAGGGAGCTCACAGGCTAGTATGAGGGACACGGGGACTAAACAACCAAGCTTTACAGCAAGAACTGGAGTTGTCTGAAGTAGAAAAAGTACCAGAGGTGGACTCTCACTTTCCCTTGCCCTGGTATTCTTCCAGGTTCCCAAAGGATCTGTGGCAATATATTGCTATCTCTAGAAGGTTTTCTAGGGGGTGCTGCTGTTCCTTAGAAGTGGCAGTTCCTAGCATCTTTGTCAAGGGCTAGGATATGCTAGCCTAGGAATCAGAAGACCTTGTGCCAACCCCAGCCTCATTATGTTCTGATGCATAGCCTTGGCCAAGCCATTTGCCTTCTCTGGACCCTGGTCTCCGTCTGTAGAACATGAGGGTAGCAGTCTTGTCTTAGGATGCTCAGTGTGACCTCTGAGGTGCATTACACAAGACCAGGACTCTTCCTTTTTATGAAAATTCAAACAATACTATACTGATCCCTATTCATGCCAGAACCATGCTTGGGTCTACATGGGGAAGGCTTGCCTTGGCACCTTCATCTAGAACAAGGGCTGAGTTCTTCGTCCAGTTTCTGTAATCAAAGGGAATGCAGACAATGTGAATCTTACTTACCCTCAGGTTGATGGCATTTTTAACTGGGGAAAGAGATTTACACAGATGATCTAGATGGAGAGTGAGAAAATACAAGGAAATGCATCTGATTTTAGGATGTAGGCCAGTTTTCTGTATAGTGAATTTTGACTTTTCCATTGAGTTACCTATTTACTCCAGAGATGCATTTTCTTGGATGTATAACACTGTGGGGTGTCATTAATCCTTACATTCAGGCTGCAAGGACCACCCATGCTAATCCTCTCTCTCCTGAGGTTGTTCTCATGACCAGATGAGTAAGCAATATGTGAGCAGCCTGAGACCAGAGACTGAGAAGTAAGTCAGGGTAGGCCGACAGGACCTGGGATGTCACACGGCAGCCTCCTCTCTCCTAGATGAAGGTCCTGCCATAGTCTGTCCACACTGTTCTCTGTTTCCAAGCTGGAGCCTTAAACACCTTGTCTTCTGGTGTGTGTGCATGGTGACAAGCAGGTGCATGCACACATAGCAGAAGGTAGAATGGCCAAAGGGGCCAAGCTCCCTCTATCAAGCCCTTTTATGATGACATTGATTTACTCATGAGAGTGAGATCTTCATGGCCTAAACACTTCCCAGAAGTCCTTTCCTCCTCACATTGTCACATTAGGGATTAAGTTTCTAACACGTCAGACCATAGCAGGTCCTGAGACACAGGGAAGAGAGGTGTTGCATGCAGGTGGATGAATAGTCTAACAATCATGATAGAACCAGTCCTACAATTCAGAGGCCATGGTCTTCAGCCTTGCTCTGGGGGCCTTCCTGAAATCCTTTATTGAGTTTTGTCTTCCCTACAACATAAGAAGTCTGGGGAGGTATCTCTATGGCAACTCTTTTTGTAAGTTCCAAAACTTATAGGCAGAAATGATCAAATATTAATTCTCCTGTTCACTAGTGAACTTAGAGAAGTCGTTTAAGCTACTTGAACTATGAAGTTATGATAACAGTGCCTAACACTGTTTGCAGGGAGTCATTATATAAGTGAAGTGTCTGGCACCTGGTAATGTCTGTTGACCCCAAGCCACCCTGGGCATAGCTGTACAGTAAAAGCTAACTAAATCTTCACGCAAGATGTCAGCCCAGCACTGTGATCCTTCAAGAGCTCCTCCCAGTATCTACCCTCCCTGGTTCTCTGGGCTCCCACCTAGGTCACAGCATCAGTGAAAAACAAAACAACTCCTCTCTTCTCAACCAATTACCAAGAAGCTTTTTATCGCCACATTGATTAAAAGCAAAGCAGATAATTGGCATTAGCTTATAAGTCTGAAAACAATCATTAATAGTTCTTTTCACACTAGTTATAGAACATTCATTGTGATAAATCTTGATTTAAATGTAATTCACACTCATTTTCATTTATCCCCAATGTGAGGGTAGAAATCTGTTTTTGACATGTAAGGATTAGAGGTTCTGGCAGCTACAATAGATACATCTGAGACGAAGTAATATATTTTGAACAGAGAAATAAATTGTTAATGAACAAATGAGAGTAACTGAAGTGAGTTTGTGAGGTTACAGGTTTTGTAATAATAATTCAAGCAATAATCTCTCTGAATCCCTTTCCATGCCTAGGATTGTGAGTTCATTTCTTTGAGCTGAAGTTTCTCCTGGGTTAAAATGGAGATGCTAATTTCCCATCCTACAGGGTTATTGGGAAAAATCACAAATAATGTGTCTTAAGTGTCCAACGTAGTAACTGGTCCATTGAAGTCCTTGGGAAATGAGAGTCCCTGCTCCTCCCACCACCACCATCGCCATTATCTTCTTCATCACCATCATCTCAATATGTTCATCCTCATCATCACCCTCTTCGTCGTTGTCATCATCCCCGTCATCTTTCCAAAGCTGGAGAGGCCTTCATCAAAGCTAATCTTTGTGCTTATCGGGTATATCACTTTCAGAAAACCAAAATGCCATCTTTTGTGAGTATGTCTTCTTGAAACCTTTTATTCTGAAATAATTGCATTTCCAGACAGGCCCCTTTATCCCATAGTCTGCGGGGTAATTGCTGCATCCATGGCCGTGTTGAAAGGGTTCCAGGGCCATGTGAATGGAGGAATGAACAACGGTGAGGACTGCTCTCCCTCTGGGCCCGGGACTGACTATACTGTTTGCTTTCATCACAAATCAGCACAAAGATCCTTTGCCAGGACTGTTTACTGCAGAGCAGAGCTCAGTGGCACATCCTTTGAAGGGCTGTGGAGAGACAGGCAGTGATAGAGCAGGGCACCATGGGGGTCACACAATGAGGAACAGACTCAAGTTCTCGTCTTGCTTTTGTGTTTATTATTGAGTCTTTTAGAGCCTCACTTTCTTCATCTGCAAAATGATGTTTTTATAAGATCTTCCAGCACTGCTGTGAAGATTAAATGATATAAATTGATGTGTGTAAAGAAAGTGACATAGTGCCTGGCACAAAATAGATGGCTTGTAAAATGTCAGATGGTTGGTGGGAGCCAGCACTGGATTGGAGCTCCTGTGAGTATTCTCTCTCATCGGTTTCCCTCTCCCTGTGGGTTATCTCCCCTCCCCCATCTCTCTGTAGATCTGTTTTCATGGAAGAACAATTGAGCCAAACTGTGTACATATCTCCACCTGCTCTCAAGCCATAATCATTCCTCTCCCTGGGTCTTTCTTGTGAAGACAGTTTGTACCTTAAAAGTGAAGGTGACATCTATGGTCTCAGTACCCTGAAATGTAATACCATGGAGAACTTCTACTCTTAACCTCCAGCTACATGATGAGTGTCCAAGGCCCTACTCTTCTGCTTGGGATGTTTTGAGGTGTCCTTTGTCATCACATGGTCAGAATCCCTCATGTGAAGCTGCAGGTGGGTGCCCCTTTCATACTCTGACCATTGCAGTACAAACTCTGACTTTACTGTAGTTTTCCCCAGAAACTTTCTCTAAGGCAGATCACACATGACAGGGAATAGCTCTGACCCAATGACGGATGGATGTTAGAACATGAAGACCTCAGCACCCTCACTTCTTGGGGGTGACAGATAATTCTGTGAACAAGCACACTATTGCCTGCCTTTTCTCCCTTGTCTCACTTCCCCATGCCTACATTTATGGCACTCTCAGAATCTCTGTGGCCCCAGATATCTTCATTAGTCCCAGAAACAAGAGGAGCAGCTGCAGGAGGCACAGCCACTCACTCCACAGAAGCTTCTGGGGCCCATGAGTGAATCATGAACAGCCTGGCCTTCCAAAGCTTATGTTCTAGGGAGGACACTTAGAAACGCAGAAGCTTGGTGTGATGAGGGCTGTAGAGAAGAAAAGGCTTCTTTGGGAACAGCTATAAAGACTCAGTAAAAGAATATGGCTACAATTTTAAATGATTCATTAATATTCACCAAACACCAGCTGAGTGTCTGTCGCTTGCTGGTGTGGTAGGATGCAAAGATAAGACACAACCTCTATCCTGGGGGCACTTGAGGTGCATTGCAGGAGATGAAAGCAGGCACAGCATCTTAACACTGGGCCATCTATATGATGTTCAGTTGTGGAGAACACCATGGGATCATGGGAGCCCCAAGGAGCAAGAAACATGCTCAGCAATGGCTGTTTTCCTTCCCCAGTGGAGTTATCTTGGAGGCCTTGGCATAGAGCAGGTTCCCATTGATGTTGGTGGAACTGAGCTGAGTAGTTAAGTCGGGAAGGAAAGGGCCTCTGACCCCATGATTCCTGGGCCCAGGTAAGAAACACCTTTCCCCTTTAGAACGTTGATCTCAGAGAAGAATGAGGCTCAGGTAAGTTGAACATTACCTGCGTGGGTAGACAGCAGGGTCAAAAATACATGTTAGATGTGGTTTTTTATCTTTGTCTTTTTTTTATGCAAGAGAAAGTTCACATGTATATTCTAAGGTTTAAAAGCTTTGAGGGGTGGGGTGAGGAGGAGGAAGCTGAGCTGTTAGCTATTGTTCATGCTTGGCTGATATTTAATCAGTTTGTTGGGTCATAATTAAGACTACAGCTGCAATGACGCATCAGTTCAGATGATCAAGTCAAAACCAGAGAGTCTTCCTCATTATTTATCTCACAGTTGAGATAACCTTTTCATTATTGAAATATAATTGCCCAATGAGATAGTTAATATTAAAACAGAATTAGCAACATGAGCTCAACAGTGAAGAAGAAATTTCTAATGGTGTTTTTTTTAAATGTCTGCGAAATGAGTGTTCAGTCTGGCTGCAATGTGAATTGATGGTTGAGGCTGGATGAGGCTGGTCCCAGTCACACTGCTGTCTAGCAAGGGAGTCTTGTGATCCTCTGTCACATAACCTGGTGAGATCTCTGCCTGACAGTAAGCTGTGTTTTCTGATGTATGTGAGCTACTCGGCAACTATTATTCTGTTCTATTTAATAAAGAAGTGTTGAGTTCTTGGAGGTTCTTGGAGAGGGACCATAGAGGCTAACCAAATGGACATGACCAATTTGCTATGTGTTTATATATTAAAGTTCACAACAAAAATAATTTAAAAGCATTGGGTTCTGAGTAAGGGAAATGGGTTATATGAATAAAAAAAAAGAATGTGTTTGAGTCCCAATGAAACTAGTTTGTTTGCAGGATTGATAGGATATTGAAATAAGGAATACCAACAAATACCAGACTTTCACACCAGCCTTTCCCTTTCTATTTTATCCCCTGCCTCATATATTCCAGGGGCTCATCTTCCAATGTGCAGTTTCTCTGGGGATCCTAGTTTGAGGAGGGGTCATCTGTGTTCTCTCGGCTCCCAGGGTTTCTTTCAGTCTCACATTCTCAGAGAGCACTGTCTCTGATCCCACCTCCTCCAAGGCTGTGAACTTGAGAGTAAAGGCAGAATCCAATCTTTTTATTCTCCTGCCACAGGAGCTATGCAGAGTCCAGAACATGGTGAACAGTAGCTGGCTAATGAAATCCATTGAAATAATAAGGAAGTAAGAATGGAAGAAAAAGGGTGCTTTGAGAACAAAGTAAAGGGGAACCTGTGAGAGTGCTTTCTAGAGGAGAATGGGTCAAAGAAGACATCAATTTTTCCTGCTTCAGCAGAGTTGGCTGTTATGGCTACTTGGGAGTCGGGGGGGGGGGGTGCCCTGGGTGGTTTCAGCTACCAGAATAGAGCTTTAGAGGAGTCTGTTCTGTTCATGACTTCTGCTGATAGCTCTTTTTCCCTCCTCCTCAAAGGAATGAGAGAATGAATGAAATCACTCAAATGTTGTGTGGCCAGTTGCTTCCTGCCTGCTACCTACCTCTGCATGGCTCTGGTCCAGGCCCCGGGGAACTAGGGACAGGTGTAAGCCTTTGGAGGAATTCCCTATCTTCAGCACAAAAGCACAGTGACACTGAAGAAGAGTGGCTTTCGCAGGACCCAAGGGTGTGAAGGGAAAGTAGGTTGTCCAGAAAGTGTCTGTGTGGTTCTGGTTGTCTTTGTTGTGCTGCCCCAAAGTGATACTCAAACTTCTACTCTGACATAGATTACCCCAGGAAAAACCCCAAGAGATCATGGAAGAGAGATGGGTGTTTGGAGTCACATTTCAATGCTGTAAGACCCTGGGCAAGCCCCTGCTCCTCTCTGGAGCCCAGCTTCTCCTCTTAAGTGAGATTATACTTACTCGTCTTGAAAATCATCTCAGGTTTTGCCTCTTTGCCAGTTCTGCCATTTTAAGACTACTAATAAGGAAGTCTGGCTAAAAAGAAAGAACACATGGATCAGCTCAGTTGGAGTGCATCACCTCCATTCTACCCTCCCTGCCTGGTTCAAATCACATTTCACATATTAAACCCCTTCTGGAAAAGAGGGGCAGGGGCAGGTCTCCGGGAAGCAAGTAACCCTATTCCCAGTAATCTTTCTCTCCACGGCCACTCTTGCCTCCTGAGACGGAGATAAGCACATTGTTTCAATCAGGCCCAGTTCCATTTCCTTATCTTAAAACTATCTTCTGCCACATTATAAATAATCAGCTTACGAGGGAGTGAGGCCAGGCGTGCATGTGCGTGCATATGTGAGTGTGTGTCTGGCATTGCAGACAGGGCTCAGGTAACAGCCTGTATCCTTAAGCCATCCAAATGAAAGAGGCTTCCTGCCCCATTGGAATAAGGAGCTGGCTGTTGGCAAGAGAGCCTTGGGTTAGGGTGAATTTGCCATCTAAACTGGACACTTTGCAGAATGAATGGGACCAACATGACACTAACACAACAGGCACAAACCAGGATTCTCCTGGGCCAGCTGGACAATGGTCATCCACATAGTGTCTTAGTGTTAGACACTCAGCCTATCACAGTGGGAAAGAAGATTTCATTCCAAAAGGTAGAGAGGGATCTGCCCCTCCACGCTGCCTCACAGAAGTCTGGCAGATTGTTCTTTAGACCTGCCTAGCATTCTCCCATAGGACTTTCTGTGTCATTTATAGGACCTAGTACAAAGTGAAAATGCACACAGATTAACTATTTTAAGATGACATAGGTGTGCTTTGGGGTGCTAGTCTCCCGACATGAACTGACTGGTACATTCTAAAGGTGACATGGGTTTCTAACTTGGGCAAGCAGATAGGTCAGGCCATTTCTTGAAATGATGAAGACTCCAGGGACATCCAGGAGCGCAAGTCATGATTAGAAGTTCGGTTTTAATTTTGCTACAGTTGAGAAACTCACATGCCTAAAGTAGAAACCCATGTCACCTTTAGTTCTCGACTGTTCTACAATTTCCAGGAACCATCAACAACCTCTTCATGCCTCCTCCAAGAATGTGTTCCAGAAGCACCTTGAATCCACTCCTAATCTTAGTTCAAGTCCTGGCAACCTCCATTTTCACTACGGAGATCACTGTATGCCCCGTCTTCCCTGTTCTTACTCTTGTCTTCTCCCCAGCAGACTTTTGAAAGATGTAATCTAGACATCATGAAACCCTTCTCCATTTTCCTTTCATCCTAAAACAAAATGCAGAGCATCTGCCCAGCCTACAAGGCTCTCTCATGTCTGTGATTGGCTCTCACTCATGTCCTATTGTTCCTCTTTTCTGGAATGATCTTCCACCTTCTTTGTCATTCTTTGCCTCACTCATGCTATCAATCTCAACTTGGTACCTTCCTGGAAGACTTTTTCTGGCACTCTTATCTGAACTGGTATCTTATCTGAACTGACTCTGGCGTCTCCTTTCTCAAAGTGTCCTACTATGTCCACTGTAGCACCTAGCTCCATTTCTTTCTGGTATTCATTTTGTTTCTTAATCGTACATCTCCTCACCAGGTGAGAAGCTCAAGGAGGAGCCCTGTCTCTCTTATTCACTGTGGCACCTCCTGCAGTGAGCACAGTGCCAGACACTGTGGAATTCTTTCTCAGTTCTTTAGTCCTTCCTCATAATAGATCTTACTAGAAAGCCAGAAAGCTGCAGTATGAGTTCCATTACCTATTGTTAATTGAACACATTTTTGTGGGAGAATTGGCAATAAAGATGTCTCTTGGAATATAAACACATATACACATATGCACCTGCACACATGTGCATGCGCGCGCGCACACACACACACACACACACACACACACACACACACACACAGGCTTTGCCCCTATGAAATCGGCCATGTATGTGGCTTTTCCTCATACTTTACTGATCTATAATCTGAAGTGCAAAGAAGTTTCCCTTAGCATTTCTCCTGCCTCGGGAGACAGTAGAGCACCATGTGATTAGAATGATTCCTGGCAGGACTCAGAACAGCAGGAGTATTTGCAATGGCAATAGCTTTGGCCATGGACTTGGAGCCAGGCACCTAGGTTCAAATACCAACTCGACTGCAATTCTTCATCTCTACAATAGAGTGACAAAAAGACTACATCCCTCCCATGGTAGGTGTTGATAAATAGTGCCTGGCAGGCAGTAGGTAAGCACTTAGCAATGTTAGTAGTCATTGCCTCAGGATCCTATGCTGAGCTTCTTACAGTCCTGTACTGAGGTATTTTTATTTCCGGTCAACAAATATTTCCCTTGTCTCTCTGCCAGGGACTTGAAATATATGCCCTAGAGCTCTCCCAATTTCTTAGGGACACCACACAACTATGGTAGAGTGACACTGTGAAATCTGTGCAGAGGCGGGTTGATGCCCAGGAAGGAGGCTGTACACCCCTGACTGATGCCTGCAAATCCACCCCCTTTGGCTTTTTTGGTTGTCAAATCTGGCCTTAGAGGCTCAAGGATGAAGACTGTCTCATCCACCTTTGCCCATCTTCCAGTCTTCCAGAGCTGCGTTCTCTCTGGTTATGGCTGGATTTCAAACGAGGAGAGAGATAAAGCAGGTCCGTCCCTCTGCAGAGAGCGCTGTGCGCTCATCACCGGGGACCCTGGGTGGCTGCATCTTACTCTCTAGGCCAAAGAGCGTTGGTGGCCACTAAGCAATTAAATTGTTTGGAGCCTAATGAAGTGCAAAGGCATTTTCATGCCCCAGACCCAGGAGTGCAACAGTTACTGGCTGCTGAAGGCAGACATTAAGGAGAACCATTTTAATTGATTAGAATGTGCATATGCTGTATTGGTTTAGTTTGAGGGCATTTTGGAACAAATAGTGCTGTCACTGTGGACCTTAATTAGATAATAAATTAATAGATAAATGGATTCCCCGCTTCCATGGCCTCCCGCCTGCTTGTCAGCACCAGTGCAGAGACAGAGGCTTCCTCCTCTTCCATGGCTAGGGAGCTGTGGGGAGCAAAGGAGCTGGGCTTCTGTGCCCTGGGTCCCAGGCTCTCTTGGCTCTGGCATCCTGTAAATATCATAAAAGTTAGATGCTGGTGAAGGAAAGCTTTCATCATGAAAGAAATAACACAGAGCCTAAGTCTCACACTGGCTCACCTCTTTGCTATGGATTGTTGTTACTTAATGTTATTAACTTTTGACAGTTTCATATGCGTATATAACGTTGATACTGTTCATATTCACCCTATCACCCTCTCTTGTTCTCCCACTGATTGGACTGTTCCTAACTATCTCTCTTCTACTTTAATTGTGTGTGTGTGTGTGTGTGTGTGTGTGTGTGTGTGTGTGTGTGTGTATGTTACACCCAATGTCTTTAACTTTGGCTCCCTTACAAGAGCATGGGTGGGAGGTTATCTAACAAGGCATCGGTAACTTACTAGTGCTACATACCACTGAAGAAAATGCCTCCCTTTCCTTAACAACCATTAACTGCCAATAATGCCTCAACCCCCCCCATCCATGATGGAATGTCGATGGACCCAATGGTGTGCAAGTCTTGTGCAGCTAACCACAGCTATTGTGAGTTCATGAGCACAGCAATGGCTATGGCACACTAATAACTTGTAACAACTACCTGTGGGCTGCTAACTGTAGGCCAAAGTCTCTGCTGGGCAGTAGCAATATGGGCAGCAAAATCAATCCTCTGTCCTCATGGATAGAAAAATGGAATAAGCGAGAATGTCATAGTTGATTAGGTAGTAAAACAAACAAAAAACTGCAGAGAAAAGTTAAAGGAAAGGAAGAAATTGGAAACATAAGGAAAAGAAGTCTGCAGGGAGGGAGGTGGACATTTAAATGGGTTAGAAAAGTGACTTGGGAGGTGACATCCGAGCCAAGAATAAAAGGCAGTGAGGTGAGAAGAGAGTGGCCAATACAGAGATCCTGAGACAGAGGAATACCTAGTGGGTTTAAGGGAAACCAAAGCCTGGTCCATGTGCCCTTGGTGAGCAAGGAGGACAGAATAGTGATGGTCCCAGGCAACCTGGAGCACTGAGGACCCGCGGGGGGGGGGGGGCTAAAATTAAGGCTTGGATTCTGACTGGAATTAAGGCGAGGAGCCTTGGGAAGGTCTCAGCAGAGGAGCCGTGCTACTTAAAGTATTTGCTCATTTATATTAATTACAAGATGCCTCTAGTCAGGAAGAGCAGACCTGTGAGCTCAGCAGCCACTTTCTCTTGCACCCTTGGCAGACATTGCTCATTGATCACAGCCCTCTTTTCCAGAAAAGCTCATTTGACCTAGAAGTCTTGTTCATCCAGCTTTAAGGGTTCTTCACCAGTTCTGTCCCATTGGTGGCACTCCAGAGGGTGTAGGATAGTCTGGTCTGGCTACTTCCGGGAAAGGATACAAGAGGAGGACTGTGGTGAAGTGCTTCATGGGTACTCTCATGTCCCCAATGTACCCATTCCAGGGGCACAAGAAGATAAACCACACCAAGTTTATTTCTCACTTCAGTGACAGATTAAACCTGCCATCTCCAAGATGCAGTAAATCTCTCTTGTTCAAGCATCAGTCTGGGCCAGGGTTCCTGACTGGCTGCAACATCTCTTTTTGCTGGGGATGATTGAGAGACCCAGATTGCTTCCATGCTGTGGCTCTTCCACCACCCAGAGCATCAGAGAGGTGGCTGTGAAAGTGGAAAGGCAAAGAGGCAAACCTGCTTCCTAACCATCTGGGATGAAGAGACTCCCGCGCCATCATTTTGGTCCCATTCCATAAATGAAATCCTGTGCCTTCTGGTCACTTAAGTGCAAGGGGAGCTGGGAAATGTAGTCTGAGACTCCCTTTGAGTCTCTGGATGGGAGCATGCATGTGATGGGCAGTGAATATGTGGAAATTTAGTAGTCATCATCCTGTCCCTCTGTTATCTCAATCAGCAATCAGCACTGAGAACCATGTGGACTATAAGGGCTCCCTTTCTTCATGTTGCAGAAAACTTTAATTTCTCAAGAACTTAGAGGTAAGGTCAGATTGATAAGCACTTATTAACACCTACTTTGTGTCTTGCCTACAGTGAAAAAAATTGCATGAATTTCATCCTCTATAAATACAAGTAAACATTCACATAAGCTCAGGATTAGTATAAAACCAAAGGGGAGATTCGTAGGCACACTAGGAATCCTACTAGGAAAACTACTAGGTTCTTAGTAGCCATCAGCACCCATCTTCCCTTCCTTTCTTTTCCAGGAGAGATAGTACTCTAACTTCGAAGACTTTATCCTACACTGTGTGATCCTGTGGCCTGATGTCAAGGTTCCCAGGTTCAGAGACTGAGCTCAATGCCCTGTAGAATTTAAACACTTGAATCTTAGGTGATAGGGCTATGCCCCACCAAAAGGCATCTGTTGTTCTCTTGGGTTTTAAACCAAGGTGCACCAATTTAACTTCCAAGTAGACCACAAGCTCACTGAGGGACTGTGTCTAACTCATCTCCATATCCCCAGACCTGGGTGCACAGGTCAGACTCATGACAGTGATGCAATACTCAGTTGGGGGTCTAGAGCTGAGTAAGGGTCTAACCTGGGTACCCTACATACTTGACCAGAACTTCTCCCATATAGAAGTTGGGGCTTGGAACATCCCCAATGATCCCTATTCAGCTATATAGGAGTAACTAGAAACCCACACATTTCTGTGTTGTGCTTGAGAAGTTTCTCAGCAATACCAACTGGCTAAAATATTTTTTAATTTAAATATAAATTTATTGTCCATAATGAGTTACATTAGTTAGTGGGCAAACCATGAGTTGTTATCCCAACTTCCCCAAATTCCCCCCTCCCCTCCCTGATCAGTTGGATCTCCTCCGTGGGCTGTCTGTATTAGTCCTTGTGGCAAAGGATCCTGGATATCCTAGTACTCAGCCCGGTCTTCCTGGCCCAAGTGTGTTGTTACTGATGGGTGCCATGCCTCCGGACAGTCTCCCCCACCACGGCTCTCACAATCTTTCCGCCCCCTCTTCCGCTCGACATATAAATGGCAAGCAGCAAAATACCTCTGTGGAAGACAAATTGACAATATGTGTCCGGGCAGTTTAAAACGTGACCATCTCTTGTCCCGGTCATTCTCAGTCTAAAGTTCTATACCAGGGAAGCCACCAGAAATGTGAGCAAATTTTATGCCAGTGCGTGTTTTTTATTTACACACACACACACACACACACACACACACACACACACACACACACACACACACACCAGAAACTAGCAGCATACCAACAATCTGGAAAATAATACTACTGTTTTATGTGTATGAGTCTAATGGAAAACTACAAAGTTACTTTTAAAATGAGGTGTGCAAAGAGATTTTCATGACTTCCAAAAGTTTATCATAAAAAAGTTAGGCAAAAGTTATAAAACTGTATCAGAGTTGTGTCCAAACTATGTCAAAAACAGTGTGTATGTGAGGAGGTGTTAAGGTAGCATCATGTGAATGATGTCATTGCAGTTTGCTATCTGTTCTTCAACCTTTTTTATTATCTTAAAAAGTATATATTTTAAAGAAAGTTTGCTGGCAGCATGATGGGTAGGACCCATTTGTCTTTGCAGTCACCCAAGACCGCCTGCTACGGAAGCCTGTTAAACCGGGGCCAGCAGAGCCCCTGTGCTGAAATCGCTCTGTCTCTGGAGCATATTTTTTCTTTACTGAGGAAATTGCTTTCCATAAAACCAGCTCTCTGACACCTCCGAGTACCAGGGAACCATGCAAACCCGCTTTCCTGGGGACATTCTCTAATGGGGAACTCCATCACGTTCCAGCTTAGCGCTTCCAACCAATCCTAGCCAGCCATAAAAATTTTTAGCACCCTGTATGCAAGACTGATTGTGGCTGCCTCATAAAAATCCCATTCACCCACCGAGAGCTGCAGGTCTGAAACTCAGAGTTCCCTGCTGTTTTAAACCCAGTGGCACCACACATGGCTAAGTGACGCCAGCTAGAACTCCACCGAGCAAGTGGGGTCTGGGATTTGGGGCAGAACTAGCAACACAACAGGAGAAAGTAGCCCCTTTTGAGGGTGCAGGATGCAGTCACCATAAAGAGCCACCTCTGGCTGCTCTTTCGAAAGGATGAGTGGAGGGAGAGGAATTGGGTTCCATGGCTATCCTTTAAGAAGTGGAAGAGGAATCAGTATGGGGCACAGTGGCCCTATCACTGTTGCTTGCTTGGTATAGAGGGGGCTACTTATTGTCTGTCCCTAGGTGGGGGTGGAAAAGCGCAGGGCCACCCAATGGCACCTCTGCCATGGGGGAGTGGTTCTATTGACTACTCATTGGAGATTTTAGCACTCCCTCCAGTAATGGCCAGATGGCTTGTTTGGGTCAGGAGCTCATTACTGTCTATTGAGTTGGGTCCCTGATGCCTGACACAGCCTCACCCTCCATGTTGTCTGGGCTTCTGAACACCCATGTTCCAGCCCCTGGCTTCCACTTATCAATGCAGCAGGTCTGTCTCCCATCTCCATGCCCATCTTCTGCGAAGGAAGGGTGACTGTGATCACCCCCTATCACTCCCCCAACTCGTCCTTTGTATCCACTATATTAGAAGTTTTTGCAAAAATATTTCAGTGCCCCAGTCAGATAAAATCATTTAAGTATCATTGAGACACTGTATTAGCCAGGGTTCAGTAGGGTGTCTCCAACCACAGAGAGATTGATGGTAAGGAATTGGCTCATGTCACTATGGATGCTCACAGGTCCAAATTTACAGGGTTGTCACAGGCTGGGAACCCAGGAAGTACAGTGTAACAGTTGGGACAGTCCAGAGCATTGGGAGAGGTCAAGCTTTTGCTTTACTCAGACCTTCCATTGATGAAAAGATCCTCTCCACTTTTGGGAGAGTAATTTGTTTTATTCAAAGTCTATCCATTTGGTTGTCAGTCGTATTTTAAAACACCCTCATTGGAAAAAAAAAATGCTCCGTAATCAATTGGTACAATCCAATTTGACATATAAAATTAACCATTGTAAGAATTATCCTTAAGTTTCTAAAAAAATTGTTTTCTTATATTCAGACTTCTCTGTAACTCTGTTGTCTGGCTCAAAAGGAACTGAGTTTCTTCTCCTCAGTCCTTGAGTCCTCTGCCACATAGCTAGATTTGGTAGATGTGTATCCCAGGCCTAACATACTTTGTGGATTTGGACAAGCACATATAAGCCTTAGTTATTTCATTTAGAGGAAGAGAGAGAGAGAGAGAGAGAGAGAGAGAGAGAGAGAGAGAGAGAGAGAGAAGATCAAGCCTATATCCTAGAGCTCCGAAGAAAAGTCAAAGAGAGTATCTTAAAATGCCATCTATACTTGACTCAGGTAGGATCAGTCAATGTCCCTGCCTTGCAATTTATCTGAGTATGAATTTGACTTCCAAGTGTTGTGCAGAGAACCACAGTTAGGATCTGTGTCTAATAAAGCCATCCAGTATGTACTACTTTTCTATGTCCTTGTTGATGGGACTTAGATCCCCCCCATAGGATTTGTTTGTCAGCATCTTGTACTAGTTGTTTTTTTTTTTAATCTAAATGACTCTTATGAAAAAGTCCTTCAAATCTGATCGTAGAGAAGCATTTTCTAAATCCCTCCCAGGCCTATAAATCTCCTTGGAGTATCTGTACTTGTCCCGGCATGTGGGGGATGTCAAGGACAGGAATTTTTTCAAGCTCTCACTCCCCTGCATCAAAGCTTTCCATGGTTCCCCAGTTGTCCTCAGGACAAAATTTAAACTCTTAGCATGGCATGCAGGGCCCTTCAAGATCTGATCTGTCTCTCTAGTCCCATCTCACCCTGCCACACTGAGATGCTTAGCATCTCCTTCGGGAACCGTGTGTCTCTCTCTGCCTTGGTTCATGTTACCACCACTGTCTAGAAGGTCTGCCTCCAGCCTCCAGCCTCCAACTCCTGACTAGCTTGCAGTCATCCTTGGACCCACAGTGCATGCATCACTTAGGAAATTGCACGCACCACCTCTCCTCTCCCATAGCACCCTAGGTGTAACATTGTCACCTCACTTAGTACTTCATTTATCTCTGTCCCCTGAAGAAAATCAACTCCATGAAGAATTATGTCTTATACTTCTTTATAGTACCAAATTCCTGCCCCAACATTGTGACTTGCACAAACTAGGTATCCAGAGAATCATTGAAATGAACACAGATCACAACAGACTGAAAACTCTATTAAGAGTGTGTCACCGTTTGTCTTAGTCACCACCAAGTCCCTGGTGCATAACACACAGCAGAAACTCAATAAATATTCAGCGGTCTTGCTGAAAGGAGCCTCCTCATTCATTGCCTTATAGCTAACTTCTTTGTCGTCAAATAACTATTCTGATTCTCCACTTTCCACACTGCTACTTTGGACGATTCTCAAGTAACTGGAACTAGTCTTCCTATCCAATAGATATAGTAGACACAATATGTGAAAAAAATTGCTGTATTCTAATATTGGACAAAATACAACACAGGACCATGGTTTCTGGAAACTGGGGAAATGGCTCAGTGGAGAAAGCACTCACCGCTCCAGCTGGAGTGCTCAGGTTCAATCCCAAGACTCTATGTAAAAATCTGGAAGCCATGGTGGACTTCTGTAATCTTAGCACACTGGTGCTGGTGGCTTATGCTAACCCCAAGGCAGGAGGCAGAGACAGGAGAATTTCCTGGAAGCTCATGATGAGCATGGCAAAGAATAGTACAAGAATCCAGAGTGACAAATCTTGGCTCAAATGAAGTGAACAGGCTAGGACCAACCCAAAGGCCGTCCTCTGATCTCCACATGAATGGCATGGCATGCACATGCCCACACTCACACACACACACACACATACATGCAGAATTTTTTTTTTTCAAGGTAGGGTCTCACTCTAGCCCAGGCTGACCTGGAATTCACTCTGTAGTCTCAGGGTGGCCTTGAACTCAAGGCTATCCTCCTACCTCTGCCTCCCGAGTGCTGGGATTAAAGGCATGGGCCACCACGCCCGGCCAGGCAGAATTGTTTTCAACTGTGGTTTCCACAAGAGAGGAAACTGTGGCTCATATACATGGCTGTCCCAGCTTTCAGACTGGAGGAGTTTTGTGAAGCTGTAGGCAAGGGGAAGTCAAACATCCTAGGTTAGGGTGCTGACATTCTGGAATTTGTAGCCTGGAGAACTAGAGAGAAAAGACTCCAAAATAAAAGAAACATAAAACCTCCCTACTGCTGCACACTGAAGTTCGCATGAGGCTGAGAGCTGATCAAGTTCCACCATCCAGGGGGGAAGGCCTCACTGAACACCCTCAGCTTCCGGGCATGGTTGCAGAAAGGCTGTCCATTTGGAAAAGAGGGTGAAGACTACTTCTGGCTTATTCACATAGAGCTTAGAATAAACTTCGAAGGGACCAAGCTGATCTACAGTAAATTAACTTCCTACCTCAGCCAAATACCTCAGTAAAACTCAACCCATTTTCAAAGGAAGGAGCAAAACCCAGACCTCACCTCAGACACCAGAGTACTCATAATGCACAGTGTACAATCCAAACTTACCACACAATGCAAAGTGGGATATAGAACAGCTTAGTCAACAGAAACAAGTCACTGAAATAATGTAATTAGCCAATGAGGATTATCTACTCTAAATATAATCAAGAAGTGTAATTAAAATACAAGCATCACAAATGTGCAAACAGAAAATCCCCATAAAGAAATGGAACCAAGTGGAAATTGTTGAATTTGAAAGTATAATATCTGAAAATTCCAATAATAGATTTAACAGCATATTATAACCTGTGTGATAAAGGACCCATGAACTTGTAGACAGGGCAATAAATATCCAAACTAAGGCAGAAAATGAAAAGTAAAAGGCTGATAAACTAAAGAGAACATGAATGAGACATGCTAATTTCTCTATCATGCAATTAAAATGCTACAAGGAAGTGTAAGGGAAAGATGAGGACATCACAGCACTAGATTAAATAGTAGGTGAATTCTTTTCCAAATTTAATATCAATTAACAGATCCAGGAAACTTCACAAATCCCAATATTGAACACAAAACCATAAAAAATTGCTAAAACAAAATGAGAAAATCTTAGGTTGGTGTGATGGCTCGATCAGTAAAGGGCTTGTCACACAAACACAACAACCTAAGTCAAGCCCAGCACCCCCATAAATGTCCAGTGGGCATGGCAGCTCACCTGTAATCCCAGCACTCAGGAGGCAGGAAGGGAATCCCTGGAGCACACTGGCTAGCTGGACTCCCTGAATGGGTGAGGTCTAGGTTCATGAAAGAGCCCCTGCCATAATCAACCAGGTGGAGAGTGATTGAGGAAGACTACTAATATCCATTTCTGGCTTTCACATGCACACACACACACACACACACACACACACATGTGCACTCATACATACATGTGAACACCTTTTCACACACACAACCATTCAAAAACTACAGAAAATTGTAAGAGCACCTGGAGAATGACACGAATGGACCCTCTCCTGTAGACTGCAGTTTCTTTCTGTAATTCTTGTTCTCCAGGCTCCCTTGGTGCTCTGTCTTTCACTCAGTTTGATTCTGCCTAGACTCCCACTTTATGTCTATTTCTCCCCCTATGAGATCTTGAACTTTGATGGCTGGAAATCCATGTAGCTTTGAATCTCTGGGTGTATTGCTACATCTTGCTCATAATGGTTACTCAGTAAATGAATCACATTTATGAATGAAGCACATGACTAAGGATAAGATAGCACCTGTTGGTGATCAAATCCTGAACGTCTAAGCCAACAGTAGCTAAGCAGCAGAAGTACCTGGGTCATCCCACCATTTCAAAATAGTCATCCCTTTTTAAAATAGTAATATTTAAACCCACATTTTATTGAGTGTTCCCTGGATGCCCGGCATTGTGGTTAACCATTAATACATACCTAATTAAAGTCATCCTGAGAAAACCAAAGGGCAGACAGTTAAGTAAATTGCCTCAGGTTGCATAGGTGGTATTTCTAGATGGTTCTCTCAATATTGATTTCAAAAGCTATGCTTTTTAACCACTTGTCTCTACTCCTTCCTACAACTGGGTCATGAGATATTTCCATGCCTCTTAGGTTTGCTCAAGTTTTTCCTTCTGCCAATCATGTCCCTTCTCTCATCTCCATAATAAAGTCCACTTCTCATATACCATCCACACCAAGCATTACCTATGGACTACAAAAAATGTGTTTGTATACCACTATGAACCCAGAAAGCAGGACTGTACTGAGTGCCCACACTGTTCCAAACTCCAGGCGTTCCCTAATGAATGTTTTCTGCCCTAAAGAAATGCACAGTCCAGGTAAAGAGTGAGCTCTGTGACAATGGAATCGCTGCAGGGACCAGTCAGCAGCAAGGATGTGGAGTGTCCTAAGCCAGCCTGTGTGGTCAGAACTTCCTGGAAGAAGTTGTACCTGAGATGAGTCTAAGGACATACACACTGGCCAAAGTATAAAACACTAACAGAAGAACAAATTCAACGTGCCTTCTTGAGAGAACCTAGACAGAGAGCCAGGATCAGTGTGACAATGAGAAGAAATTATCTTAGAAGCTACTTCTTCTCCCAGGATCTGTCTCCAGCAAGCTTTTGTGGCCCTGAAAGAAATCCTGTTCTTTCTCTAAGAAAAGGCCGTCATCATTCCTGATCCCCCCAACACACACACACACACACACACACACACACACACACACACACACACACACAC
>PVHP010018277.1:0-33367 GCA_004024765.1 Zapus hudsonius | reverse complement strand
TTTTTTTTCTGTGTGGAGGTAAGAGCTTTAGAAAAGTAAAAGTCTCCTACAGAGAAAATAAGTTGTTTCATGCGGACTAATTAATAGCTAACTTGCCTGGGGTCAGCTTTATTTTCCTGGCTCTCATTGAAAAAAAGACGAAGCATGTATTTATCTGCCAAGTGAGCATCCAGTTGGACATCAGCTGTCACAAGTGGCCCATCAGACTGGTCACATAGGTTACTCTACACTTCTGATCCCCCCACAGCAAGCGATGTCTTATCAGAGCATCGTCAGTGGGGAGAAAAATCTGGATCCAGAAGGACAGAACATAAGATAACTTAAAACGTCTTACACTCCTACTAATATCACTCGGGTCTTATGATAGAATAAAAAATCCACTCAGTATTTTCTCTGTGATCAGTTCAGTTAGGTTTCAGTTCTGTTCTCACGAATAACGCTTTGTTTATATTGAAATCGTAGTGGTGAGTTGCTGAGAGGGTCTTTGGACCCAGTTTTGTATATAACTGAGGTTGCAAATATGGAGTTTATAACATCAAAACAGTAATCAGGGTTCTGAGTGAAGGCTGGGCTCTGAGTGAAGGCTGGGTTAGAAGCCTCTAACCCTTGTGCACTCCCATGGAACGTGGGCTGAGGGGAGGGGAAGGGATGTAGTGACATTTCTCTCACACGCCTTTTGATGACATGAAGCCCACTTTGTGTATCCTTTGGAGAAGGCTCGTAATAAAGTATTTTTAAATCTGAATATACTGGATCCCTCTAAGAGATGGGATTGTTACTATGTAATTTCTAATGAAATCAATGCTTAAAATAGCAGATTGCATAAGTGCAATTATAGGAAATGAGGTTGAAAATATGTTGAACTGATTTACGTTATTTTCTGAAAAATATATATTTAATATTTTTATTTATATGTAATCAGAGAGGGTGAGAGGGAGAGAGAGAGAACATAGGGAATATAGGTGTTCCAGGGCTTCTAGCCACTGCAAACAAGTTCCAGATTCATGCTCCACTATGCATCTGGCTCTACAGGGGTACTGGGGAATGGAACCCCGGTCATAGGTTTTGCAGGCAAGTGCCTTAACTGCTGAGTCATCTCTCCAGTCCCTGAAATATCAATATGTCTAGGGCAAGTTAAGTTAAACTAAGTCTAAGTTTGCTTAACATATTCTTAAATATGTTAATGTGCATTGGGACACCAGAAGATGGGTTCTCCCTATCGGTTTTCCTCAAAATTAACAATATAACATGATAACAGGCATCTAAGAAATATGGAAATAGTGCTCCAGTTTGGCACTTTTAGGTCATTAAATTCTAATATTCTATATTCCCCCAAGACCCCAGACAACTGACATCCTTCCATCCTATGTACCTGAAACATAGTCTGGCTCCATGAACATCCAGAACAACTGGAACTATTTGAATTGGCCTTTGATTTCTTCACTTATAGACTAGGAACATATATAATTTTATTTTTTGGTTTTCTGAGGTAGGGTCTTGCTCTAGCCCAGGCTGACCTGGAATTCACTTTGTGGTCTCAGGGTGGCCTTGAACTCATGGAAATTCTCCTACCTCTGCCTCCTGAGTGCTGGGAGGAGTGTATATAATTTTAAAGGGTTACAATTGGAGAAAAGCAATCAGAGTATTCTGTGATCAAGAGCTATTTTTTTATTCAAGTGAAGTAAAAAAAAAAAAGCAAGAGTGTGGAAGGTGTGTGGGGTGTTTGCTGACCCTGCTAAACTTCATCGAAGGGGAACAACGTAGTCAATTTTCCTCATCTGCAAAATGGAAACCCAAGTATATTAGCTGATAGCTATAGGGAGGATACAAAGAAAAAAGAAATGCTGGAATTAGGAAAACTTAGATGCTATTCTTTTTTTAAAAAATATTTTACTTATTTGAGAGAGGGGTTATAGGGAGAGAGAGAGAGAGAGAGAGAGAGAGAGAGAGAGAGAGAGAGAGAGAGAGAGAGAGAGAGAGTGGGTGCACCAGGGCCTCCAGCCTCTGCAAATGAACTCCAGACACATGCGCCACCTTGTGCATCTGGCTTTATATGGGTACTGGGGAATCAAACTCTGGTCCTTTTGCATTGCAGGTAAACACCTCAACTGCTAAGCCATCTTTCAGCCCTTAGGTGCTCTTCTTATTGCTTCACATTTTGTAACAGGAAAGCAAAGCAAAGGTAAGGGCTGCCCTAATTTATTCTGTCTGGAGAGTAGCATAGCCAGAGCTGCTCCCAATTTCCCTCTTCCTCTCAAACTGGGTGTTCCCAGCTCATATCAGGTCATTTTCTCCTCCACTCACTTCTGCTGAAGTTAGAGCTTCTCTTCTGCAAACACACACACACACACACACACACACACACACACACACACACTCCATTGGTGCTGCTTCTTCTGTGGCCAATAATGTCCAAGAACATTGATGCTCCTGGCTGATTTCTCTGTAGGGTGTTTCCTGTCTGGATTGCCATCATTTTGTGCTATGCACAGGAGAGTCAGTTCAATACACAGGATTCTTGGAATTCCTCTAGAATTGGGACAGAATAGAAGGGAAAGGCAGGGCTGGAGAGATGGCTCAGCAGTTAAGGTACTTGCCTTCAGTGCCTAATGTCCTGGGTTCAATTCCCCAGGACCCACATATGCCAGACTCACAAGGTGGTGCCCCTGGTGTGCTCTCTCTCTCTCATCTTTCTGCTTGAAAATGAATAAATAAAATATTAAAAAAAGAAGGGAAAGACAGAAACAGGAATTAACATGTGCTGTATAGGGACTTGGATAAGAACAAAGGTCCTGCCCGAGATGACAGCCCAAGGTGTCTGTGTAGCCAGTTGGTGAGTCCCTGCCATGTGGTGTCCTTTCATCACTCTGCTGGCAGGTGAAAAAAAACCTAATCATTTATTTTAGCTAATAACATGGCTCCTAGATATATATGTATATATACATATACATATATGCATATATACACACATATACATATATATTCACACACATATATGCATATATAAAATTCTTTTTGGTTTTATTTTTTGAGGTAGGGTCTCGCTCTAGCCTAAGCTGACCTGGAATTCACTATGTAGTCTCAGAGTGGTCTCAAACTCACTGCAATCCTCCTGCCTCTGCCTCCAGAGTTCTGGGATTAAAGGCATGTGCACCACCATGCCAGCTGTAGCATAGTAATTTTGATCGCATTCTGTGTTTTTGTTAATGCCCTTTTCTTCACATTATTTGTCTGTCTATATGAAATTCCTCACACAAACGAGGGAGGGAGGCATCAGCAAGCCAGTAAAGATTTTCAGGATTCTCTAATACTCCAACCCCAGACTCTCCGCTGCAGGTCACACCCTGGGATCCTGTAAGTAAAGAAGGAAGGAGAAAAGCATACCTTGCCTTACTCTTGACAAAGAGGAAAGTTTCACAGACCTTCAGATAGAGCAGTGAGATCTATTTGAGCCGAGGATGACGTGGTGTGAACACATTGCCTGCGTTTATGCTCCTTTGTGACTTGCTCTTCCTTTGTTCCAAAGATGAGCAGGACTTTTGGATGATCAGGATATTTACATTAGTTGGACTATCCGATGGCTTTTGTCATCCAAAGGCAAAAGTTCAATCATGTCAGAGTGTTTCACAGGGATATCCCACAGAGGGGTTGTCAAGCGCTGAGTTACAGTGTTGTTGTACAACGTGGTGTCTGGATGCGTAGACTTCTCAAGCGCTCTTATCAGTGGTGTTCACAGCTCTGCCGACACGCTGGGAAAACCTCTCTCTCCCAGTAATCATTCTAGAGACTTGTTCATATAAAGCGGGGTGTGTATATGCTTTATGAAGTAACTCATCCACACTTACCCGAAAGCCATCCTGGTGCATTCTAACGACTTGAGACCTTGAAGGGGAAGGGTACAGCCAGAGAGAAGTGGCTAAGCACAGATTTCTAGGAGCTAAGACAGAATTAAACATGTGACAACAGTCCCAGAGAGGGGAAAAGGGATCAGTATAAAAAGGGATCACCACTGGTCTCCTCCAAGGAAACTATTTACACTCCTGGATATAATCTAGTATGAGCAATGGAAGACACACTAAATTAATT
This sequence comes from Zapus hudsonius, assembly GCA_004024765.1. Taxonomy (NCBI): domain Eukaryota; kingdom Metazoa; phylum Chordata; class Mammalia; order Rodentia; family Dipodidae; genus Zapus; species Zapus hudsonius. The sequence continues at coordinate 29,281 of PVHP010018277.1, read as the reverse complement.
TTAAATTTATCCTCCACGTCTCTGTCTGCTGTTACGAGTCCTCATCTAAAAGGTGAACGGAACAATACAAATCCTATGTGGCATTTCCAAACAGTGATGATGCAGTCATATTTTTGGAGTTAAGAATATCAGTAACTTTCTGATATAGTTTTTCAAAAAATATTTATTTTTTTATTTGCAAGCAGAGAGAGATAGAGGAGAGACAGACAGAAAGAATGGGTGTGTCAGAGCCTCTACTCACTGTAAATAAACTCCAACGCATGTGTCCCCTTTATGCATATGGCTTTATGTGGTTACTGGGAATTGAACCTGGGTTGTCAGGCTTTGCAGGCAAGTGCCTTAACTGCTAAGCCATCTCTCCAGCTCCTAAATACAGTTTTAAAAATCATCTTTGAACTTTCTTCAAAAGTAGAATCATTTTTTTAAATTATAAAAAAAATCACTAAAGGCAGGGGGAAAATAATACCCCTTACAATTTTAGCTAATGTTTTAGAGAATAGATAAAGACTGGATTTTCATTAAGTATTAGGGTGGTCCATAAAACAAAAGATTTTTTTTAACTCATAAGGGAACTATCTGAAACCATATTCCTGAATCAACTCATTTCTTCTGCTTATCCTTCTAAGTCTCTAGGTTTGCCTCAAGTGAGCCTCAGGACCCATGATATAGACTCAAACAGACCAATCTAAAATACTAGGATTTTACAAGGTCTAATCCAATCATTTCTCTATAAAGTGCCAGAAATTCTTTTTTAAAAAATATTTTTATTAATTTATTTGCAAGCGGAGACAGAGAGAGAATGGGTGCACCAGGGCCTCCTGCCACTGCCAACAAACCCTAGATGCATACACCATTTCTGCATCTGGCTTTATGTGGGTGCTGGAGAACTGAACTCAGGTTGTTAGGTTTTACAGGCAAGCATCTTAACTACTGAGCCATCTCTCCAGCCCCCAGAAAATCAGCCTATAAGTAACAGCAGTTGATTCTGTCTAGTCCATCAATATAAATATTACAATGTGGCACCTTCCTTCAATAAAACAAATGCCCAGATATATTTTTTAAATCCAACAACAAATCCCAGTCAAATCTCCACCAAGGCCAAATATATGGCACCTTACCCATTTATTTCTCCTCAGTGACCAAATAAAATAGTGCTCAAACTGGACTCCTAAATAGCCTTTCAATTCATAAATACACTTCTAGATGAAGATTCATTGGTGCATCTTGGTGCTACCTCATATTTGGGGAAATGCTACCAGAGAACTTACAGTGATTTCTCATATTCCTGTAATGCACATGCTACCAGTATTTTTATTTTTCCTCTTTTCTTTATTATTTGTGGTGTTATGATTCAAACTTGGGCCCTTGTTCATGCTAGCTACATGCGTTCCTACTGAGGTACACCCACTGTTGAATTTTTTTTAAAATCTTAGGAGCAACACTGAAAACCTCATTATTTACAGTGCTTACTCTGAAGGAAGTCTGCTTATAATTTAGAAAAGTCCCTGAAAGATTTCCCGTTTTTCCCCATTGTCTCTCACTTTTGAAGACTTTTAGTAGAAGCAACAGCCTGAAGACAAACACCCCACCACATGCTTCCATGTACTTTACCTCTGAGTGGCAGAACAGGCTTCCTTATTACCTTACACATACATTTAAATTATTACCTGAGAACCAGAAATTACCACCTACTCCATAAAAATACGGCTTTTAAAAGGTATCTTTATATCTGTATATCAAGATACCTTAAGATATACAGGATCCCTTGCCACAAGGACTAATACAGACAGCCCACGAAGGAGGATATACAACTGATCAGGGATGGGGAGGGGGGGAATTGGGGAAGTCGGGATAACAACGCATGGTTTGCCCACTAAATAATGTAACTCATTATGGACAATAAATATTAAATTAAAAAAAAAGGTATCTTTAACAGCAGAATATTTTAAAATCAAAGGACAATACTGACTGTCTTTAATACACATGCGTCCTAAGAATCTCCTATGGGGAAGGGTTGAACCCTAGACGGTACGGAAGTCCATTTCCTATCACTTCTTCAAATTTTTGATTGACATTTGAGCTCATATGTCCCATGTCAAATGCATCAAACGCCCGTCTGTGTACTGACTCAAATATTAAAGAGATATCAATTCATAGTCTCTCCAGGCCAAAACGTACAATGAATGGATTTAAAGAGAATATGCTATTTCATATATATACACTCAGTTTTGAGGAAGTGGTGTGAGGTGACCCAATTAATCACAGCCTTCCCTTTTCTGGGCGATGACACACCAGTTGCCATGGTCATTCCCAGAGCTCAGGATGCGGAGCTCGGCCACGTTCTCTCGTAGCAGGTGCTCCAGCTCACCCTCCCGGAACACGTGGTAGTAACGCATGAAGGCTCTGGAATCCACCGGGTCACCCTCTGCGGAGACCCTCCTCAGGAGTTTGCTGGTGGAAGGGTCCCCCTCTCCTGGGTCACCTGCACCCACACAGTTCTCACTGGGATTGGTGATGTCTGCAAAATGCCTCGCTTCTTTTCTCCTCCTTTCTCCTCCATGGTCTCCACTCAAGTTCTTGGAAGTGCCTCCTGACCTCAACCCATCCAAGTGTTTCTGAGAAGACGTTTCTATCAACATTTCCTCATCAGAGTTTGGGTCTTTGGTTGAAAACAGTTCTTGGGGTTCCCAGTCTAGACTGGGGTGTCTGGAAGGCTGGATTGACACAGTGCTGTTAACCCAGCCTTCTGAGTTTTTCACTCTTTCAATCTGCTTCCTCAGTGTCGATTCATCCAAAGATCTGGAGAAAAACCAGGAGCGGAAAGACCTGCCCAGTGTGTGATAGAATCCGTCTCCATCCTCCCCTTCCTTGGCGCTGCCTCTGCAACAACCTCCAGCCACGCCGGCTCCATCGTCCACGCTGTGAGATCGCTTGGAGTCACACCTCTGCTTCAAGCACCCTGAGCCTGCAGGATGGCACCCACGGCTCGTGCGTGGATGCCCACACGGCCACTCGGTCCCCGAGAGCCGGGAGCACAGGGCCCTGTTCCATGGTACCAGCACATCCTGCTTCTCAAAGTGCCGGTTCTTCTGCTCCATTGCCCAAACGTAAACCATCAGCTGGCCTCCAGGAACCAAGACCCTGGCCATTTCTTTTATTGCTTGGATTCTTCTTTGTTTTGTGGAGAAATGATGTACGACTGGAAAAGAGAAGAAGAAGACTTGGTGTGGATGCACACACATAAACGCACACACGATGTGTTAGTGTTTTCATGTAACAACCATGACATTCTGACATACTGTAAACCTCGTTTCCTACGTGCGAAAGGTAGCATGGGTCTGGTTTTCAGAGTGACACAGTTTTTGCCTTGGACTCTTCTAGTGATTATAACTGACACCTGTACTTGGAGGAGCTCTCGAGATTTTTAAGATTCTTCAACTGTAATAAGAAACTTTGAAGAAGTCATCTGTGAGGTCTCTTCCTGTTCCAAAATCCCATGAATTTTGTTAACCAGAAGGATGACAAATGTGAATGACTAAAATGCAAAAGGGCTACTCTGTGAGGTAAGTGTTCTCTGGTAAATTCTATGAAATCATTTGTTGTTTTGACGAATAACAGGCATTGCCATAGAAACAAAGGGTTAGCACCATGAATCATTAGTGTTAATGTAATTAATAAAGCAAGCAAAATAGGAATGTTAGCTATTTTCTGGTTGGATATTGCAAAGCACAAGTCCAAATGATTACTTATCATTTTAAAATATTAATAATTGTGTGTTTAAAAAAATTAATTGTTAGGTCATAATTTTACCTTCAATCTCTACAAAGTCAAAGTATGATTCAAGCATTTTCTAAATACCATCTACACTTTATCTACCTTGTGTGTTACTGTGTGTATTAATATTATTTTACCATGCTAGGAATATAACCCAGGGGCTTGCTCCTGCTAGGTAGGCACTTTACCACTGAACTATAGCTCCATATATATATATGAGGAGCTTAACCATAATACTATGTCAAGATAAAACCTTTTTTGTTTTCTAAACACAAGCCCATGACATTACCCACAGGGAGGAAACAGGTTCCAAGCCAAGCTGAGAGCCCCCAGCTCTGATGTGAGAGGTGCTGGCGGAGAGCAGCTAGAACTGACCTCTGAATGCTCAGCATCGTTGACTAGTAGTGTTTTTGTGAAAATTAACCTCGGCAGCTTACCTGCCACTAAGCTATACTGCATACCTCAATGAGGTTCTTGTTTAGCTAAAGCTGTCGAAGGAAGACCATTGACGACCACGCTATGTAGCATTAGGAACAGGTTTTCATTCCTGCCAACAGTGTGCGCTCCTGTCCACTCAGCCATACAACAGTGTAAGAAAACAAGAGGTCTGAAGGGGAAATGTGGGTCATGGACAGGCGACCTGTGAATTTCATCTAGGCCTGTCAGTAACTCACCTTTGACTAATCCCTGTCTCTTCCTGGGTCTCAGGTTGGTCCCCCACAGCCCTCACGTAACCTGTCAGCATCCTTTCTAGTTCTACTGGTTCTAGAGGCTTGGGATCAGGACTGAGAAAGACCAGTACAATGCTTATCTTCATCTCTAGTGCTACTCGGGGCTGCTCATATCTCTCAAAACATGCACCTAGATCACTCTAGAGACACCCTTGGTCCTCCTTCCTCAGGTTCCTGAGGACAAACATGGATCCCTGTGGGTGGCACACTCTAGAACGTCTATGGGGACATTTTCTAAGTGCAATTTTTTCCTTCTTATTCCAATTCTGATGCTGTAAACAAGGTTTCTGTTCATGTCTATTTAGTGTCACATTTTTTGCATGCTTGTACTTTTGCCTGGGACTGCACTACCATTCCCCCAAGCACAGCACTGTGATGCTCTGTGGAGAAGACACATGTGTTAATGGGCTTCATTCAGCCAAGAGGTACAGCATTCTTGGTAGGAGCTTAAAATTAAAGTGTCTTTAACAAAACACACATAGCTGGGTGTGTTGGCTCATGCCTTTAATCCTAGAACTTTTGGCTTCTGTGAGTACAAGGCTAGACTGGGCTAGATAGAGTAAGATCTTGCCTCAAATCCCAAAACGGGGGCTGGGGATTTAGTGATTAAAAATGCTTGCTTGCAAAGCTTGCTGATCAAGGGTTCAGTTCCCCAGCCACCTACATAAAGCTGGACAGGTATTTACACACACACACACACACACACACACACACACACACACACACACACACACATGCAAATAGATACTTAAAAACAAAAATAATATAAAAATCAGAGCAATAGCAAAACACATAAAGCAAGGCAACATATTGATCAGTTGACAAAAAACCTGATCCTACATTCCCCCTGGGATCCATATACTGCAGAAACCCTAGTCTAGTGTTCATAGAGACTTCATAGAACAAAACTTCTACGAATAATAATAACTCACTGCATTTGTTTTAGAAGACAAAAATCCCATTAAAACAGTATTGATTTAATGAAATAGGCTCTTTTAAAAACATTTTTATTTATTTATTTGCAAGGAGAAAGAGAGAGAAGACAGAGAGAGGGGATATGATGGAGGGTGGATTTCAGAGGGGGGGAAAGCGGGGAATTATCATGGTTAATTGTCTATAATTATGGAAGTTGTCAATTAAAAGTTAAAAAATAAGCTTACAAATGATTTTTTCATCATGTATAAAATGTATATATATATATATGTTCTATTAAGAAGCATTGTAAGTGTAACTATAACAGTACTCACATTTTGTTTTAATTTGGAGTCCATTTCTGTGATAAGTAACCCATTCCTACCAGACAGTTCAAATCCATGCAGGTGGATAGAAGCCCCTAAACTAATCATCTCTTAAAGATCCCACCTTAAAAAATTACTATACAGACAATTAAGTAAGCAAGCTGTGGAAGAGACACTTGAACCACAGCAGCAAGGTTGCTCCAGTTTTTCTGAGGTCACAGCACAAGATATAAGCTGAGAACAGAGGAAGACTCAACCAGCCACACAGGGAGCATCTCCCAAAGGCAGAAAAGCTGGTCAACATTGTCTTTCCTCTCAGCAGCTCAGTGGCATAGCCTTGACACAGATAGCCTTGCGGACACCTAAACTCATGTAAAAAGGAGAGCAGAGATGATTTATTCACTTAAATTTAAAAAAATATTTTTATTTATTCGAGAGGAAGAGGAGGGAAAACAGAGGGAGAATGAAAGTGTATATCGGTCCACTAAGGCCTCTTAATGTTGCAAATAAACTCCAGATGCCTGTGACACCTTGTGCATCTGACTTTACATAGGTACTAGGAAATCAAATCCAGGCCGGTAGGCTTTGCAAGCAAGTAGCTTTAACCACTGAGCCATCTCCCCAGGCCTTCCTTCACATTTCTAACTTGTCTTTGACATCTAGTTCTTTTTTCTATTTTAAAAAATATTTAATTTATTTATTAGAGAGAGAGAGAGAGAGAGAGAGAGAGAGAGAGAGAGAGAGAGAGAGAGAATAATTATGGGCCTATCAGGGCCTCTAGCCACTGCAAACAAACTCCAGAAGCATGTGACACCTTGTGTATCTGGCTTTACATGGGTATTGGGGAACTGAACACAGGTCATCATCAGGCTTTACAATAAGTGTCTTTAATCACTGAGCCATCTCTCCAGCCGGAGGAGAGATGGAAGGTTCCAGCAATAACCATCTCTACCAGTCTTAACCATTTCCAAGGTTATAGCTTCCAGGCCTGTACCCCCTCAAACACGGTGCTACACTTCCCATGTGAGGCTGAACTCAGCAATCACTCACCTAGTTCAGAAAAGAGCACATCGTGTTATTAGAACATAGATGTGGTAACTTTACGAGGCATTGAGGCCTGGGATCCAGGGCCAAATGAGAAGCAAGACCAGTCCCCTGTTGCTGGAAACCCCCAGAAAACCTGAGCTATAGCCTTGGGTCTAACCTAGTGCCTTCCAGACTTCCTGGGCCTCTGTCTCAGCTGCCCAATCCCGACTCCTTTATCAAGTACTATTTTGTTCTTGTCATGAATAATACTCAGCTTTTGCAATATCAACCTGCTTTGATCAAGTTTGTCATATTGAAAGGCTAGTTTTAAAAGTGTACTGAATTTTCTTTGCAAAAGATTTTCTTATAGCTAAAGAACTTATCACAGAATTTCTCTAAATACAAAGTTTCCTAGCACGTGTAAGCATAACTTCCAAGAATACACATATTGGGTAAAACAAGCTGAGGATCATTTCATCATTTTGTTTGTTTTGGTATTCTGTTCACTGGGCACACTGTTGGGAAGGTGTGAGGAAGCAAATCCCAAGACTCATCAACAACTTCTGCATTTAGTAGCAGAATTAAATGATAAATAAAAACCATCCACTCTGGGCCCAGATCGGGGCCATCTTTTCTAAAAACTTAAGTACTAGCGAGTGACACGTGTGTCCAAATCACCTTCAGTACATTAGCTCTAGAATTCTGTGCTCATGAAAGGGCACTGTTACAGCCCGAAAAGGTAACATGATGCCTAAAAGTCTCTTTCATGTTGGAAGATTCTGGATTCACTTCAATATAACAAAGCACTATTTTCAATGAATAGGACTGATCTAATGCTTTTTTTGCACATAAGTAAAGGAAATGGGAATGAGTTATCAAAAAAAGACAACTGTTTGAAGGCTGAGGCAGCTAAAACAATCATATGTACCATCAATACATTTGAAAGGAGTCAAATAACTCAAGCCATTGAAGTCTTTATTTTTTAAATAGGTGAAACGCATTGCATAGAGCTATCTGCACAGAATGGATGTAGGGTCATGAGAGCGGCCTGAATCATGTGAGCTATTTTTATGGCAAAGTGCGAACATGTGGCCTGGCTGCCTTACCTCCTATGGAGATGATAGCATCGAAGCCCTGGTCCCTAAAGGGGAGATTAAGGTTGTCACATACCATGACTTCACACCCTCTATTCCGGGCAATCTCTACCAATGATGCACAGTAGTCACAGCCCAGAGTATGCACCTGGCTGTTCACTTTAAGGTACTTTCCAGTTCCACAACCTGTAAGAGAAAAACTTGTGTTACGTATTCTCCTTAATGGGAAATGCAGATTGATGTGTCTTAGAACAGTCAATATGAACTGAGATGGCCTATAAGTGTGAAGGTATCATTAAAGCAAGAGATAATCCTTCAGCCGGGTGTGGTGGCACACCCCTTTAATCCCAGCAGTGGGGAGGCAGAGGTAGGAGGATTGAATTGAGTTCAAGGCTACCCAGAAACTACACAGTGAATTCCAGGTCAGCCTGGGCTAGAGCGAGACCCTACCTCGAACTCCCCTCAATAAAGAGATAACACTTCAGAGTGTGCTTGTATACTTCACATAGATGACAGCCAGAGAATAGAGAAAAGAAATAATATGTATTGAATATTTGGTGAGGTCAAGCCCCAAGGGTTCAGCACATTAACTCAACCCAAACATGCCAGCTGTCCCTGGGAATGGCAGTTTAAGCCTGCTGGCACCAGAGCAGTGTCCTTCAGTCTCTGACATTCATAGCTGTACCTCACACTGTGTGTGTGTGTGTGTGTGTGTGTGTGTGTGTGTGTTTGACATCTGTTCTCCTCATGTCTCTTCAAAAGTTCTTCCCACTTGCTGACTGTGTGGAGTAAACTATGGCTGGCACTTTTCAATAGTTAGAAATAAAATATACAACAAAACATAGTTTTAAAAATCTGAATATGAATTAAAAAAAACCTTTAACATCTTTTCATTCAACCTAATGTTAGTGCTAGGTTGTAAAGGGTCTCTATGGACTCTGGAAGAACTTAAAAAAAAAAAAACCAGACTGTTTTGATCTTTGTTTTCCAGTGGCAGAGACTCAAAATCATAGTCTCGAGGTTTTGGTCAATCAAATTGTACTGCTTTTATGATAAAAAGTAACACCAGTGACGAACCATCAGGAAACAACACCTGCTACAATCTAGTACCTGGTGTTTGTAATTTTGAGACTGGCCTCACTGGGTTGCCCAGGCTCATCTTTAACTCCTGGGCTCCCATTTAGGCATAACCAAGAAGTCATGACTACAGGCATATGCTGCTGTACCTGGCTCTTACTATGAGATTCGATCCCAGAGTTGAACACAAGTTTGAGTTGCTTGAGACCCGTGTTTGCTTCAGCTCTCTATGTTGTCAGGGAGGAAAATTAAAGTGGAGTATTATTGGCTCCATGCACTTAAAATGAGATGGATGCCAAGCTTTGGTAAACCATGTATCAGTTGAAATTTTGAACTGAGCTGTCTGGTACCCACCAGAAACGCTGACCTTGTGAACTGGCCCCAGCCAGCTTCACAATAGTCTATAAATCCAGCCTTCTCCCTTACCTTCTCAACTGCCGAGATTGTATCTAATTCCTTTCTTATAAACTCTTCCTGCACAGTAACAATACCTGGCAGACAAGCCGTGTACTTAGCAACCTCCTCACGGTTCCACAAACAGTAGTCGTTCTCTGGAAAAACCTCAGAGCAAGGTCTCAAAGCTACTGAGATTTGGTGCCTCCCAGACAGCATTGCTAATAACACAAATGAAGAAAATCTCCCTCTGTTCTCGACTACGTGGATCTTATCTCTGTGAACTCCACATACAAATGCCTTTTCTCCAATTTACTACATGCAACATTTAAAAATACTCATTTATTCATCTATCTATCTATCATTGTCATCTAATCTATCGATTTAAAAGCAGAGAGAGAGAGAGAGAGAGAGAGAGAGAGAGAGAGAGAGAGAGAGAGAGAGAGAGAGAAGAGAGAGACAGAAAGAGTGGGCATGCCAGGGCCTCCAGCCACTGCAAATGACCTCCAGATCCATGTGCCACTTTGTGCATCTGGCTTTATGTGGGTGCTGGGGAACTGAACCCAGATCGTAAGGCTTTGCAGGCAAAGTGCCTTAACCGCTGAGCCATTTCTCCAGCCCCAATGTAACATTTTTATGTTTTCGTTTGATGATTTTTCTTTCTCCAATGGTCCCTGAGTACTCTAGTATTCACAAACAGAAGGTTGTTGTGTTCTTCATGGACAGAATATGTGAGATCATGCTTTACTTAGGCATAAATTATGGTGTGTTAGCTCTGACTTCAATGTCAAGGAATAAAAAATATCAAGTGAATAAGATACCCTTCGACAGAAATACAATGAAACAAGGTAAATTGACAAAAATATGAGAGCAAGGCTTTGAGGAACCTTTCCTATATTTCCCTCAGGACAATGCCTCAGTACTCACTAATTCAGTGAACATTTTGAACTCAAGTACCGTGAATGAAGATCACCAGTTATAGCTTCTTTTATAACTTTTGTTTTAGTGTGGGTGAAGGGAAGGGTTAGACGCAGAAAGGATTTAATCTCAGTAATGTTTTTTAAAATTTTAAATTTCACAGTTCCTCAATCATTTCATGTCTTACACTTAAATCATTGCTTTATTTGAAATGTATTTTGGTTTAAAATGTAAGGAAAAGTATCCCTTTTGTTATATGTTTTGTTGTCCTAAAGCCATTTAATGAATAGTTCATTTTCTCTATTTGTTTGAAGGTTGTGTATATTTCACTGACATTGAGTAGTAAGGGGGGAGAACTCACCGCGTCTTCTAAAAATTAGCCTCTTTATTTTTTCCTGTTGTGTTACTGGATATCGAACCCAGGGTCCTGAAGTTACAAGGCATGCGCTCTACCACTGAACCACATTTATGAAGCCAGACTTATTTTTAAAAACTGACAGAATAGAGATTTATTTTCCAGACTTCCAGTGTGTGACATGCACCTCTTCCAAAACTCTGGATTGCTCACACCCTGTGCAACAGACCAGAATCTGTTGAAATACATCCATTGTTCTTACTGGTATTTAAAACAACATCAAATTAGACTAAAGGTTTAGCTATAGACTTAGGATTCTTCTGGGCACGAGCATGTCATTGTTAGAAAGCGGTTTGATCTAGACATGCCTCAAGTGGAATCCAACCACATCTTAAACCCTAGCGTTAGAGCCACACTGCGGTTTATGGTATCTCAATGGAGAAAGATACTAAAGTCTTCCAGACAAATCTAATGAAAGATCTGTTCTAACAACACACTGGCTCCAAACAGGGGAATTGAGGCTGTGATTAGTGGAAGGGTGTGGGACTTCTTTGGTCATCCCACACACAGTTCTGGCTGTAGGCCATGAGAACCACTTAAGTGAGTCACAAGGATAAAACCCATGTCACAAATGCGAATGTCTCTAAATTGAACACAGCCAATGTCCCAGACATTCCCATCCTTATTCTTTCCACGTGCAAGAGGTCAGTTTTGGTGGTGAACAGAGCACAAAGGTCCTGAACGGACCACCACCGTCTAAGTGTAGGGTGGGCGGTGTTTGTTGCTGTTTACTGATTTAATTAATGAGTCCTTGTTATAAAGTAACTCCTTCGGGACTGGCATGCCAAGGACAGAATCCCATGCTTCTTGCTGGAACGAGAATGAGCAATGAATGAAGAGGTTAGGTTACCAATGTCGGCGATGAGGCTTCCCGGCCTCTGGTCCAGCAGGAACTGGCGGACGCGTGGCCAGGCTTTGCTCTGCAGGCCGCTGAAGCACGGGGCGGTGTTCTCATACACATCGTGCACGTGCTGCTTCTCCAGCCGCGTGGCTTCAGGGTCCATCCTGGGAAGGCAGGACCAACCCAAACATGCAGGTGAGAGAATGCACCCCAGGCAGCTGCGGGGAGACACCCACTTGTGAAATCGTGACCCACGCCTTCAAAAGTCGTGTGCTCTTCTCTTAAAATTTTATTTATTAATTTAAGTGAGACAGATAGAAAGAGGCAGGGAGAGAGAGAGAGAGAGAGAGAGAGAGAGAGAGAGAGAGAGAGAGAGAGAGAGAGAGAGAGAGAGAACATGAGGGAGGGAGGAGGCAGGACAGGGTCTCCAGCCACTGTAAACAAACCCAGATACATGCACCATTTGGTGCATCTGGCTTTATGTGGGTACTTTAGAATTGAACCTGGGCCATCAGGCTTTACAAGCAAACGCCTTAACCTCTGAGCCATCTCTCCAGCCCTCTTTATGCTTCTGTAATGCTGCCAACAAAACTTCACTGTAGCTTCGCAGTCACTGCCAACAGATCAACTAAGGCAGAGTGTTCCTCTGCCAACCGTGGGAATGGGCTAAGCACTATAAATTCCCGAGTAAGATCAAGTCCTAATTTTGGAAGCATAGCCAACAGTCGTACCAAATGGTTCAATGTGGATAAGTTGATTCTATCTGATGCTAAGTGGATTTAAAAATTTTACGATGGGTAGCTCTAACTCCAGTGAAGCCCTCTGAAGTCTACCTTTTAAAAAATATATATTTATTGTCCATAATGAGTTACAGTATTTAGTGGGCAAATAATGAGTTGTTATCCCCAATTCCCCAATTCCCCCCTCCCCATCCCCGATCAGTTGGATATCCTCCTTAAAGCCAACCACTTCTCTGCAGTAGGTGATGCTTATAGTGGTCAAGGTACTGGCCCCTTTCCTTCCATTATATTTTCCCTCTAATTCTAAATCACTGAAATGTTCATCTAATTGTGCTGCCTCCCACCTTGGATCTCTTTGAAGGCATTTTACGCTTGTCCAATGAGGTTCGTTATGCACTGCTCCTTCTGATCTGACCTCAACCCCTCTCTTGTCTTCCTTTCCAGCATCAGATGATGCAATGACACTAACACACCATGGTTTTCGGATGTGACACGTTCCAGGTCACTGAGAAGCCTCGAAGGAGATACTGAACTTTACTTGGCCAACTTCTAGTCATTCTTGGCACAGAGCATCGCCTTGTCCAAGAAGGTTTCCCTTGACCTTCCATGCAGGATAAGGGCAGTCAGGAAGGAACGAGAAACGTACAGGAGCAGGTCCTGGAGGTCTCTTCTCTTACTCTAGTATGTAGGAGAGGCTTAATCAGGAAGTGGCTGGAGACTCAGATACGGCTTCACCAATCAATATGAAAGTATTGTCAATAATTAAAAACCCATTTGGTCCCTCTTGTGCCCATCAACTCGGTCAGCACTTTCTTGTGGATGGCTGCAGGTCACACATCTGTCTAGGGATCAGAAGCTGCAGAGAGCAGGGGCTTGTCCCACTTAGAGCTGAATCTCCAGCACTTGGGACACAGAAGCCCCTCAACTGGACAAACGTCTCTAACTGGACAGGATCTAACCCTGCATATAAAAAGTGTACTAGCATGGGAAGGGGTACAAATCATTGTCACCCTAGGAACGTGGGAAGGGAAGGGACCTTAGACTTCTCTGCACATGGCAGAATGGGCAGAGAAAGCATGATTCTACACGTGATCTGGGCCCATTCCCGACTCTACAATGGGAGGTAGGAAGAACCTGGGTAAAATGCATAGTGGCACATACCTTTAATCCCAGCACTCTGGAGGCTAGGGTAGGAGGATCGCCGTGAGTCCAAGGCCCCCTGAGACTACCTAGTAAATTCTAGGTCAGCCTGGGCTAGAGCAAGACCCTACCTCAAAAAACACAAACAAAACCAAAAAAGATAGTTTGTCACACTACTTCATTGTATCGAATGTGCTCCTTTCATTTTTCAAAAAAAGCCTCGTGAAGCGCTGCTTTGAGACCCCAAGAATTCTGCTTCTCATGTGCTCACTCACCAGTTTTAGAATATCCACGGTTGGTTCTTGCATGAAACAATGACCCACAAACTTATCACCGCATGTAGACATTCCAGTTCCTTTTGCTTCCAAAGCTACAGGCTGTCCTTAGGTGCTGTGGACCTGCCCACAATCCCTGGAGAATGTGCTAGCAGAGTCCTGCCAGAGAGTGAATCTGACTTTTTTGTGTTCTAACAAGACTTGCACTCAAGATGACACAACTTTTACGGCACCCTCACCTGGGACTTAAAGGTACTCATACTGACGTCATCAATGGTCCACACAGGAGAAATCTCCATCTCCTGTAGGCTTTGCTTTTAATAAAGAATCTCCATTGCAGTAGACTTGGCTACTTAAACACTCCATGACCTTCAAGTTCAGTCCATATACTTTGGAGAACCCTAGAACAAATGTATTTCACCTTATTTATTGTACTTGCCAATGCTAAGTGGCAGATGACATAGGACTGGATTCCATTTATTTATTTATTTGTTTGTATTTTACTTGCCAGGTATGGTGACACACACCTTTAAATCCCAGCACTCAGGAGGCAGAGGTAGGAGGACTGCCATGAGTTCAAGGCCACCCTGAGACTACATATGAATTTCAGGTCAGCCTGGGCTAGAACGAGACCCTACCTCTAAACACACACACTCACACACTTATTTATTTATTTGCAAGGAGAGAGAGAGAGATAGAGAGAGGGGGGGGAATGGGTGTGCCAGGGACTCTAGCTGCTGCAAACGGACTCCAGATGCATGTGCCACCTTGTACATCTGGCTTTACATAGGTACTGGGGAATCAAACCTGGGGCGTTAGGCTTTGCAAGCAAGCGCCATAACTGCTGAGCCATTTTTCCAGCCCTGGATTCATTTTAATCTGCATTTTAAAATATGGCTCCAATTTAAGTGCAGAATCTGTAGTCTCTTAATAGTCTTCCGTTCTCTAAATTCTCACCCAAACTGCCTGGTTTCTGCTATAAACAATTAATGTTAGCTAGTGTTATCTTTGGATAAGTGAGCAGTAAGAATCCATCCTTTTAAATTGTACCTCACAGTTTAGTTTAAGTGCTGTACAATTAATCATTGAACACAAATAATGATTTATAGAGTTGGGACTTTCCAATCTGACACTTTTGAAACTGTGGGTTTGAGTTTTCTACAGTATTTTCCATGGCAATTTTATGAACATTGCATAAACAAATTCCTTCTGAGTCTGGTAATGGTTATAGGTCATAAGAGACTGGCAAAAATAAAATAAAATAAAATAAAAACACAGGTTCCAGGTGAAGCAAAGAAAGTGGAAATGAATTTAACCAGGCTTTGGATCCTGTGTGTCACCAAATTCTAGACATATAAAATACTCTAGATAAGAAGGCCAAGAGTCAAAGCCTCACAATATGTCCCTTTTTGTGAGATCCAGAAGGTTCTCCAGGATCCTATAGGTTGTGAGAAATTCTGCAGAAGATCTCAATTGATTTGTAAAAGCTGATTCTACTCAAAACCATTGCACCTCTAACCCTCTCTGCTCTCTTCACCTTTGAGGATAATCTGAAGTAAATCTTTTCAGAAAGATTATTTAGTGATTTCCAGTTCCAGAAGGGCCCTTAAACAAAGGAAGTCTTCTGGGTGTCCTTCATCACTGGTGTCCACAGTCCTCTTTGGCTAGGGGGAAGGAAGGAGTGCTGGTTGCTGGCCAATGGTGATCTGTAAGATCCCAGCTACGATGACTGGACCAGGCTGAAAACTAGACCCACAGGGAACAGGCCTCGGGGCCACTTGACTCCAAGGAACCTGCTCCTTTCACATGTGCAGGGTGTTAGATATACCACATCTTCATTGTGATGATAGTTTTGTAACCTTGTTGTATGCTTCTGCCATATGTATGTGCGTGTGCGTGTGCGTGTGTGTGTGTGAATGACGGGTGTGCCAGAGCCTCCTACCACTGTAAATGAATTCCAGATGCATGTGCCACTATGTGCATCTGGCTTTATGTGGGTACTGGGGAATCAAACCCAGGCCATCAGGCTTTGCAAGTAAGTGCCTTTAACTGTGATTCCATCTCTCCAGTCCCAGAACTTTTATTTCTTGACAACTGTCAGGGTTTGATCCAGGTGTCCCTCACAAACAAATGTGTTCTGATAGATCCTCAGCTGATGGCAGTTTGGGTTTTACAACCTCACTGGAGCTGTGTTGTTGGGGGTGGGCTTAGGGGTTCTTCAGTTATAGGAACTGGGTCTGATAAAGTTACTAAATATGCACAGATCCAAAATCCTCACAGTATTTGAGTTGCATTAAGAGCTGAGAGCTACTAACCTGAGTCATCTTGTGATTACAGGAAAATTCCTTCTTGTCTTGGTAAATTCTGGAGGTTTCCACCCTCAGAGAGTGACAGTTGATTCTTGCGACTGTCAATGTGTAATGAAAATGAAACTGATTGGGAGTGACATCGAACAACACCATCTTTCAAGTGACCAACCATTTTGTGTGAGTCTGAAGCGAACATGGGCTCTACAAGAAAAAACAAACACACACATACTGAAAGTCATTTTACGTAATAAAACTATCAAACCAGCCATACAGTCAGGTTGATCCCCTGATTTATACATTACTTATCCACAGAGGTAGGGACCCCCCAAAAAAGTTTTTTTTTTTTTTTTGATTTTTCAAGGTAGGGTCTCTCTCTAGCCCAGGCTGACCTGGAATTCACTCTGTAGTCTCAGGGTGGCCTTGAACTCATGGTGATCCTCCTACCTCTGCCTCCTAAGTGCTGGGATTAAAGGCGTGCACCACCACGCCCTGCCCCAAAAAAGGTTATTATGTGGAATGTGTCAGAATTACAAGAACACTTTATTAATTGATTCTTAAGCTTTCTGAAAATAACATGAAATTAAATGGAATGAGTTCACCTTGCTCCTGGAAACATAGGCATAGAAAGTCAAGTCTGAACCTTGTGGCTTAATTAAATGCTTACTCCTCAACTGGATTAAATCATTCTGGTACAGTCGGATTGCTCAATATTTGCTCCCAGGACCAACTATTTATTTATCACCTTGACAACTGTTCCTCAGCCTTGATTTACTTAGCATTGTTCATATTTGACTTTTTTTTCTTTTTCATAAGGTTTGGGGTCCACAATAGAGCTGAGACAGATAGTTTCCTGGGCCCAAGGTTTTTTATTTAATGCCAGTGAGAGAGTGATGGGGTTGGGAGCAGGAGGAGAGAGCCAGGCGGAAGGGGATTCCTAACTGCCTAACAGAAGCAGAGGAGGTTTTTAAGCCCTTGGAGGGAAAGGAAGAAATGGGGAAGGATCTGATTGTGTTGTATGGGGTGTGAGGGAGGCGAACCTCTTGAACTCTCCTAGGAAAGTGAGGCCTTCAGTCAACGATGATGGTGATAGCTGGAAGTTTTTTTATCCCCCTCAGCTCAGGTGCAGAAAGGCTTAGTAAATTACTATGATGGTAGGTAGGGATTCCCAGATCTCAGATCAGGGAGACGACTTCCCTTGAAATTCAGTCACCTAACAGGAGGGAGCTTCAGAAACCCAGGCCCACCCATGGCTGGGTGGGCGAGGGGAGAGAGGGAGATGGGTAGACGCCCGAGACTCTTACAGCAAGGTTATCAGAAGTCCATCAAAAGTGGTTTCTAGCTACTTCAAAAATAAAGTACCTCACATATCAAAAAACACGTTGTAACTCAGAGATCTGGAGGCACAGAGCTGCAGAACGAGATTCCAGGAGAAGCCTGGTGCCAAGAGAAAAGTCCATCCTGAAATAATCACCCTCAGCCCTCATTGCTGACTGTAAACGAGGTAACTGGACTCAATCTGTACCACAGCTGGCAACCAGCTTTCCCAGTCGCCAGCTCTTCTGAGTGTACACTACATGCCACGACCCACATGTCTCATTACATGTAAAAACTATCAGGAGGCAGAGTGGGGTGCATGTGGCTTCCCCAACTTTCCACTGAGTGCCATCCTGGGCTTGTGGTGAGCATAGCTGCTTTACCTCCATCTCCATCCCACCTCAATTTTGGTCCTGATTTAAGAATTGCCAACCTGGGTGTGCTTTGACAAGCTTCTCTCTGGTCTTTGGAATGGACAAGTATGATATTAAAGACACCGAGAACGGAACAGTTAGTGATATTGAGGAGAAGGGCTCATGAGTAGGACCTGGAGACTGGTGAAAACTTAAGTCAAAGAACGCACAGGACAAGAAGTTGACAGCATGCACCATTACCATGCAGAAGAGAGAATGCACCAACTTTGATAGGAGCCAAATCAAAACTCTTGACAAGCCCCGCATGCGAACGCATTAAAAGAAGTTTACTATTTATGCATTTTCAGGAAATAACATAGATTAGACAGTGTTATCCAATTTTGAAATGCCAAAGAGATCAGCCACAAATTATATTTTATGGGCTGGAGAGATAGCTAGCTTAGTGGTTAAGGCATATGCCTGTGAAGTAGAAGGACCCAAGTTCAATTCCCCAGGACCCATGTAAAGCCAGATGCACAAGATGGTGCATGTGTCTGAAGTTATTTGTAGGGGATGGAGGCCCTGGCCTGCCCATTCTCTCTCTCTGTCTGCCTCTTTCTCTCTCACTCTCACTCAGATAAATAAATAAATTAAATATTTTTAAAGTTATATTTTATATGATGATAGTATAAATTGTTTGCCTATACCTCTTGTATTTCGTGGTTGATTACAGCACTTTCCTGATAGGGCACTAACTTTTATGAGCTCTGCATCTTTGCTTGGTGTTCAGTGTGAGCTGCTCAGTAAATGTCTACTACATAAATGGATGAAGAAAAGACAGGATGAATGACAGCGATGCCCCTGGATGGATGACGCTATGATTCTCCATCAGAGGGAACACGAGAGGAGGTGGGGGGGGGTTCAGGCCAGGCCAGGTAGTTCTTGTCCACCTGAAAGTAAGATAAATAAGAGGAACACAATGCTTGGGACAGTGGACTGGATTAAAAAAATCACTGAAAAATCATTATAATTCTAGCACATAGCAGTTAGGGCCACGAAGTATATTAAATCACAAGAGAGTGTGTAAAGTAAAAAAAAAAAAAACCACCAGAATTTTAACAGCCAGAGCCATCAGCACATAACCTCCATAAATGTTAGTCTCAGTGCAACAGCTGGCCACGATAGTGCTAGATTACTATAATAGCCTAATTAAATTCAAGAAATATTGACTGAGCACACACTGGGCAACAGTCACACTGGTAGCTATGAGGAGGGTAAACGACTGGGGGGTTTGGCGTGTGTGTGTGTGTGTGTGTGTGTGTGTGTGTGTGTGTGTGTGTGTGTATACACTTGTCTGGGTTCCAGCCTAAGAGACAGCAGAGGAGACAGGAGAGCTGAAGGCGAGCGTGTGATTGACAGACAGAAGTACTCACTGGAAGCCACAGTTGCTTGTACAGTTGGAAGAAGAGACCCCGACTTGTCCACTCCCTCTAAACAACGATTTAACATGGACTCATTAACATTCACTACTCTACACGGAACACCTTAATGATCAGCCAGAGGGATCACAGTGAACGCAGAAGGGAAAGGGGTTTTCTCATTGTAAGCCTGTGAGCAGACCATACTGATGGCTTCAAGCCACAACACACGTGGCACTGGGCAAATATGGCCCTTTCTGGACTCCCAACAGAGCCTGTCAGAGCAGCTCCGGAGAAACAGATTGCTGAAAGGAAGGAAGGTTTTTTTTTTTTTTTTGGGGGGGGTGGAAATCAGACCAGATGTATCCCTAACAAAACTTTGTTGAAAAATTTCGAGGATCCATGTCTAAATGAGCTTCATTTAGGACTAGAATATCTTTTCCACCATCTATCTATCTAAAGTGAGTATGAGAATACCTGGGTGGAGATGTCAATGTGTGAATTACAGCAGGACGACAGAGAAAACAGGAACCAAGAGCCGGCAGTCCAGTATTAATTGTGGAATCCTTTGTCAGGCAGTGACTCGACTAAAATTCAGTTTGAGTTTGCAGATTCGAGAATTCCAGAAAAGAGAGGAAAAAAAAAAACCCCAAAAAACAAATATGAGCTTTCAGGAAAATGAGAATAGAGTACCCAGCTTCCCCGAGGCATTTGCTGCTGGTGTCATTTTGACAAATAGCTCCCAGTCTGTGCAGAGATAAAAGGAACAGGATCCCAGAACAGAGCTCACGGGGAGATAGTTCGGATATTATAAAAGGAAGAACCAGAAGAGAGACAAAACAGTCATTATTTATCCACTTTCCTGCTGGGAAGGATGGTGTACCCAGGATTGGTGTGTGTGTGTGTGTGTGTGTGTGTGTGTGTGTGTGTGTGTGTGTGTGTGTGTAATTCCACAGTCATCAACAACTGGCAAAGAATTTTTTTAGAAAGAGAATTTAAATGAAGGCGACAGTGCTCAACTTTAATACTTTAAATCATAGTCATTCTCTAAAGGAAGAATTAAAGGGGAAATTAAAGAGGATGAATTATTAGCATCATACATAAAATGTATTTATAATATAATTGACCCCCCACAGGCACCCCAAGGGTTATTACTGACAAGTAGAAGTCTGATGGTACACTTGTGTTTCCTTAAGAGTCCCTGTGTGTCCCCGTTCAGAAAATCTAGACTGTGGAGGATCTCATCTCCTGTGTTCCTCCTCCAGTTTGTTCCTTTAATTTGTCTCCCCATCTCCTTCTCGCTTCCGCAGTCTGGGATCAGACCCTCCCCTGGCACAGGAGTCCCCATTCGTATAGATTTCATACTTTAGAAAAATCTCAAAGGGATATGGGGTAGTGTGAACGTGAAATGTCTCCCACAGTCTCATGTGTTTGTGATTTAAACCTCATCCTCTATTCCCAGCTGGTGGCAGTTTGGGAGGTGGAGCCTTGCTGTAGGAGGTGTATTGCTAGGGGTGGGCATGGGATACTGTAGCCCAGCTCCCCTCTGCCAGAGCTCAGCTCACTCTCTGCTTCCTACCAGCTGCTGTGGTGAGACGTGATGCCTAGTCTCTGCTCTGCCATGTCACGATGAAACTTCCCCTCAAGACTCATGTAGAAATAAACCCTTTCCTTCCATATGCTGCTTGTGCTCGGGTGTTTTGTCTTAATAACTTCTACTGGATGTCTACAGAATTGGACCAGAGGAACAGTTGGTTTTTCATTTGAAATCTAGTACAACACACACACACAACATAGAGGAGAGACATAATACACACAGAGATACTAAATCATCATATACTATCACCATAATTTCAAACTAGAGGAAAGTCCTTTAAAATTGAATAAAGCTTAGCTTTATGAAAAAAGGAATTAAACCATCTTTAATGTGTTCATTTCACTACAGATTGATGAAACCACTACAAATCAATAGTAGAACCAAAAACTGACTTCTGGAAAACAGATTAATACAAGGCTCTCCTAACTTATTAAGACACCTGACCTTCATAGTTCTATGTCCTAAAATTCATCCTGGTAGCCTAAAGAGGAATTCCCAGTACTTTATTACACTACAGAAAGGTCCCCATGCTCTGGGTCTAGCCTAGCCTGGCCCCCAGCATCTTCTCCCATGGAGACTGGTCTCCAGTAGATGACTGAACTCAACCAGTACTTCTGGCCAAGGGCAGTTGGTGAGCGCTTTGTCTCAATGAGATAAGAACTTTGTTCCAGAATGTAAATTGCTTCTTTCATGAAGAAATTCTTTTCTTGTTTTTGTTCTTGTTTTTTCTTTGGTTTTTCAAGGTAGGGTCTCGCTCTAGCCCAGGCTGACCTGGAATTCACTATGTAGTCTCAGGGTGGCCTTGAACTCATGGTGATCCTCCTACCTCTGCCTCCAAGTGCTGGGATTAAAGGCGTGTGCCACCACGCCCGGCTTTCATGAAGAAATTCTTGCTGTGGCCTAAGAAAAAGGATTTGCTCATCACTTCGTCATTTACATTCCAGCAGAAACTCCCAATCCAATAACACCGTTCTGTCTTCTCAACTAGCAATTCCCTGAATGCCACAGACAGTAAGTGTCTCCATGCATTTTGGTCAATTGTTGCATCTCTACCTGGAATTTCCTTTCTTCCCTAGACCACCCATCGATGTAACCGAGGACTGGGATTCCATCATTCTCTATGAAGCCATTCTGCCCCCCAGCCAGGGTACATTACAGGTATTCTCTATATCAATATCGAATCATTACACTTTGGGACCGGCACTGTGGTAGCCATTCCTGGGCATATATTAGCTGCCTAACGATATCCAACTGTACTTTCTATTAGGGATAACCTTCTAATGTGCAGGACCGGTGAGACGCAGGGCCTTGTCTTCGCAGACACTGAGGTGGAAGGATTTTCTCACTCTCTGTCCCCTAAAACCATGGGATGGTTTAGTGAGTTAAACTGTGATGCCTTCAAAGATATGACCATGTTGTACTCACTGTAACCTGTATTAGCTTATTTAGAAAAACAGGTAGGCAGATGTACGTAAGGAGCTCAGGACTGTCCTGGCTGTCTGGGTTCTAAGAGGAGAAGACAGGTGATGAGAGGCAGGTGTGGGAGAGAGGCTGCGCAGCCAAGGACTGTCTGGAGCCCCCAGCAGCTGCTTGAGGCGAGGAAGGATTTCTTTTCAACAGGAGGATGGCACTGCTGACATGGGGAAGGATGCCTGGCCTTCAGAGCTGGGAGACAGTTAAGTTCCTGATGTTTTAGAACATCTGGTCTATGGTCATTTATTTCAGCAGCCATTGGAATCAAGCATTGTTGCTTGGTCATGGGAACTGGATTCAGCCAATCAAGAATTCTCATGTTAGACTTTGTATTCAAAGGTAATCTTGATTCTATGAAGTCCCACATGTATTATAAACACACACACACTTTCTTTGCTTAAGATCCAGAATTCATTTCCATCGCTTGTCATTCAACATTTTGACTAGTTTTTAGATTACAGGCAACCGTATTTTGATTCATTCACATGGAAATTCTGAGAAGCATCATTAACATTCCAGAAAGGAAACCTGGTACCTGCAGGTAGACAATGGCTAAATGATAATTCCATTAACCACTATAGGTCTAGGATTAGCAGAGATTTGAGAGGTCAACCCTACACTTACCAGAGAACAGTGCTGAGGACTCAAGGGGGTTGAATAGCTTAGGAAAGAGAAAACTAAACTCTAATGGCGAAGGTTGTAACTCAAGCTAAAAACTCGATCCTCTGACCTCTTAAAGTTGCACAGGGCTAAGGATGCTGAGAAATAAATCCCAAGTCTGAACCTGTAGGTGGACAAATGACTTGAACTCTCAGCCTTGCCAAGTATTTTATGTGAAGTTCAGGGGGTTGCTTGAACCTGGGAATAGGAATGAGAATTTGTGTTCTCTTGCTTGAGAAGAATGGTCCTTCTAACCTTGCAGGGCCTCCTATGTCCACACCAGAAGGAGTTTCTTGTAAGAGAGAGAGAGAGAGAGAGAGAGAGAGAGAGAGAGAGAGAGAGAGAGAGAAAGAGAGACACAGAGAGAGATATCTCAGCCTATTCCATGCACTCTTTCCATTCCCTTTCACTGTCCTCAGATCTGTGGTCATGTTCCTGTATGCTCACAAAAAACCCAGAGAATAATAATATATATAAATATAAAATATATATTATATAATATGTATAAATATATATATAAATATATATATAAAGAATAATTTCAAGCCGGGCGTGGTGGCGCATGCCTTTAATCCCAGCACTCGGGAGGCAGAGGTAGGAGGATCGCCGTGAGTTCAAGGCCAGCCTGAGACTACATAGTGAATTCCAGGTCAGCCTGGGCTAGAGTGAGATCCTACCTCAAAAAACCAAAAAAAAAAAAAAAAAAAAAAAGAATAATTTCAGATGGCACACAAATGTATGCCCCCAAAGAGTGGGAAGCATCAATTTAGAAGCATTCTTTTCTCATTCACTTCTTTCAGAAAAAAAGAAGAAAATGCCAGGCTTTAAATATATCTTGGCGTCTACATACGCCCATAAAACCATTCAAGAGCTCTATCAAATCTATTGTTCGCAGGTGTGGGACATTAATTCGAATGGGCTCAGGCCAGTCACCATACTCATCTATTTGTATCTGCCTTTGTGTCCTTTTCCTTCTGCAGGAGGGATGAGAAGGAGCTTTGCTGTACTGTCCTTTCCAGCAGCCCCACGGGGGCCCTGCACTGAAGTTTCCCTTCTTCTGACAGGTGCATCCCTCCCTCTGCTCAAGCATTCATTCCACACTTGCTGTTGCATTCTTAGTATGAGATATCCCTGAGTGTTTCTTCAAAGTGAGCAATCCCCTCATGCAGGGCCACAGATCTTGGTCTAGTTTCAGCCTTTATCTTACTGTCTTCTTTTTGCAAAGGTCCTTAAAAATCTCCCTTCTTCTGCTTGTTGGCTTCTCTCTAATCTGATTTGACAACATGAGGTTTATGATCACAAAACAACGGCGGTCTCAGTGCTCAGCAACCTGGGCGGCTATCAGAAAAAGAAAACAAAGAGAGAGAGAAAAAGGAGAAGAAGGAAGCAGAGGGAAGAATAAAAAATAAAAGACAAGGGGCTTGAGAGATGGCTCACCAGTTAAGGCGCTTGCTTGCAAAGCCTAATGACCGGGGTTCGATTCCCCAGTACTCATGTAAAGCCAGAAATCACAAAATGGTGCATGCATCTGGAGTTCGTTTGCAGCGGCTAGAGGCCCTGGCATGTCCATTCTCTCTCTGCTTGCAAATAAATAAATATTTTTGAAAAAGATAAGGGAAGCTTTACTTACTGCTGTTTTGCTATACGTCCCCTTTCATGCAGCAAAAGTGAAATGTTTCTTTAACAGCAATGAAACCCAAGGTTTCCCTGTCCTGCAAGCCCAAATCACTGTCGCCTTGTGAGTGCACAGGCCACAACCCCCACAGCCTTCTTACCACTAGGATGTTAGTTTGCAAAACTGTGATGTTGGACAAGCAGGTTTGTAGGCAACTTTATGTTCCTGGAAACCTATTCTGTGGGGCTCCTTCTTCTGCTCTTGAAGGAAGCCTGGACAGGATGACAGATTTTTCTCATTAACTTTCAGATACGTAAATGCTCTTCAGACCCGTATTCACAAAACACTCTCCCTTCTGAAGTTAATATGCCCATCGAGTGTGACATCGAGCCTCAAGGTGTCCTGTCTTTTTGAACCGTCTTGCCCTCTGCTTGGGCCTGTGCAGGGAAGTTGGGAGTATGGTCTCCTCTCTTGGCATCCCTCACCTGAAGCCCCAGCTTGCTTTCCAGGGGTGCAGTGGTTGAAGGGAGAGGCTGCCAGTCTTCCTCAGTGGGAGCAGAGGGTCATGACCTCTGGGCATAGTGGGACGGCAGGCGGCTCCCTGCTCCATGGAATGTTTTTTATGTCCTTCTGGAAAGTTCCATTGGCTCATTGTAGACCTCCCTGGTTAAAGACTTCTTCCTTGACATGAGTGAGTCACTATTCCATCACTCTGACAGCTTCCTCAGCAGCTTGTCATCCAGTGTTCTTACCTGTGACCTCTGCAGATGAGAAGGTCACTTGCAACACTGAAGTCCACGCCTTCTGTCTGTGTCCACAACTGTGAAAACAAATCCATTGGGCTCCTCTTCAGTGAGCAGGTGAATACTTCCAAAGCAACACGCCTTTCACCGTCATGGTAGCGTCTACCAGCCTTTGAGTTGTTCAGGCATGAAGTTAGCTCTCTGTGTGGTCCTTAAAATGCCACTTGGCTTGAGTGTGAGGACAAGCATCCTTTCTCTTCCCTCAAGATGCCCAGGTGTGCACTGGCAAGGAAAAGTTGCCCACTGAATGCCAAAATTCTTCCATGCCTCCTCTGGCCCCAGTGCCCGTGTCCTTCATCATGGATGTAGGTTGGATTAAGAGGAACCAAAATATCTTTTATGTTATTCCATCTTAACAATCAAGGCGGTCACAGCACAAAGGAGATTATACTAAATGAAACAAGACAATCACCAGAGAACAAATAACAAATCCACTTACATGTAGTTCAAAGCCCAAAGCACACAGATTCATGTAGACAGGAAGTACAGTGGTGGTTGACAGGGACCTTGGGACAGGAAAATGGGTAACTAATATTTCATGGGTTTGTGGTTTTCCTTTGGGAACGTACAAAAGTTCTGGAAATTGATGGTGGTGATGGTTGCACAGTAATATGAATATACTTAATGCCACTAAACTGTAATTTAGAAATAGTTAAAATGGTAGATTTCATTTTTTTTTTTTTGAGGTAGGGTCTCACTCTAGTCCAGACTGACCTGGAATTCACTCCGTAGTCTCAGGGTGGCCTTGAACTCATGGTGATCCTCCTACCTCTGCCTCCCGAGTGCTGGGATTAAAGGCGTGCACCACCATGCCCGGTTTATTTTTTAAAATTTATAAAAGCAGACATTACAGTTGCTTCTACAAGTTCTGCTTAGGTAGTGTAGCAATCGGCCTTGGGGCATGGGAGTAATGGCCACCTAACATATTTGAGACCTGCTATCAAATAACTGCCTCTCCTGTACAGATCCTCCATTCTCCACACTGCTTTGTGTTGGGAGGGTGGGACTATACAAACAAGGCTTTACAAACAGGGTTCTGACTCAGGGGACACTGCAGGCAGCCTGAAGGGCAAGAGTCGGAGAGGGGACAGTTGGCTTCCTGTTTCTTCCAGGGTTGCCCAGCAACAGTCCTTCCACGAAGGAGCATGTGTTTCCAGGAGCAGCTGGTCAGCCACTAATTTTTCCCACTCTCCCAGAACCAGCTGTTTTGCACCCATAGGAGACACTACACCAGGCAAATAAGCCCCTCTCCACCCCCAAGAGATCTGAATCCCAACCCTTAGTGATCACCCCCTCTCCCCCAGATCTGAAATGTCATTGCTACCTTTCTCCTCGGAGGTCTGAGCCCCACCTCCATAAGCCCCCCTGAGTTCCCAAAGCATGAGGCTCTGGTAAGCCCAGGCTCTTCTCTTTGCTCCCTGGCACAGGACAGAGTGCCTTTCTCTGCTCACTCTTGCTTACTGCCTCGTTTGCATTTCCAGTCCTCAAAGACGGACCTCACCAATGCCTTGTGTCAAATTCTTTCTGCTAACCTAACTAACATAGATGATGTTTCCCTGGTCAGACCCTAACAATACTGCATACAGACAAAAGGAGAATGAGTTCCACTTCAGCATCCTGCTAAAATTACTCTGTGTCTCCTGACTGGTTTGTAAGCACCGAGGTTCACTGGTATACACACCACACTCTTTGCTCATAGCCTGTCCTGCCCAGGAAGTCCCCAAGCCATGGTTATCACATGAATGAACAGCAACCATGTCACTTCAACATGAAAAAATTCATCATGAATATGAAAAATACTTTTAATGCATAAAAGTTATAGCAACATCTAAACATACTGGAGGAAGAAGATCCGTTAGCAGAACTTAGCAAAACTATCAAAAAATTTAAGCATTTTCTGTTCTTTCTCTCCATTTTCTTATTTACTAATTTTTGTCCATAGGGCGCACCCTCCATATTTTTCTTGGGTATTAGGGCATGGTATCCATGGCAAGTTCATTAACAAAACTTTAAAAAAATTACTTATTTATTGGAGAGAGGAAGAGAGAAAAAGAGAAAGAGTGCAGGAGAGAGTATGAATGAGTGAATTTGAGCACACTAGGGTCTCTTGCCACTGCAGACACATGTGCCGTTTTGTACATTTGGCGTCACATGGGTTCTGGGGAATCAAACCCAGACCAGCATGCTTTGCAAGCAAGTGCCTTTAACTACTGAGCCATCTCCCTAGTCCCCCAAATACCTTTTAATATCAACTATATACTGGATATTATGTCAGATGCTTTAATAAGTCCACTTTAAATCTAACTAATGCACAGTTTGAAATTTGAAGCATCAGCATGAGTTAAGCCTCCCAAAAGTTTAAAAGTAGAACCAAGCATTTTGGTATGATGAAAGAAATGCTATACTAGAAGAATACATTGTAAGCCCAGGTCTGTCACTCCAGGTCATTTAGCTTCTTTCAGTACGGTACCTCCTTTTAGAACTAAAAAACACCGACATTCTGACAAGGGCCCTTCTTTTTACACGGATTTTTTTTTGTTGTTGTTTTGTTATTTTGAGACTATTGCATCTCAAGTTTGCCTCCACTTGTTATATGGATGAGGGGTCCTTGAACTTCTGATCCTCCTGCCTCTACTTCCCCAGTTCTGGATTTATGCAGTGCTGGGGACTGAACTCAGGACTTCATGCATGTTAGGCAAGAATTCTTGTCATGGTCCCAACCCTTAAAATCTGATTCTTGATGTGAAAATGTTCTTTATTCATCCCAAGAGTATGGAGAAGAGAAACCCATATATCCCGTGATCCAGGCACTGGAAAGGTGGTGGAAGTTATGGACATGAAGTAAACAGTCTCATAAAAAGCACTGAGGCCAACTCCCATTTCCACTTCCAAATGAAGGTATGATTTTCTGCAAGAAGACCTTTTGAGAATAGTATTAATACCGACAGCTGCATTAACCATCTGACATTGTAATCGACTGCAAAGCTCAAAAGAGGCCAGATCAGAGCAGTCGGCTCTCCCATTAACATGCAAGTGGACAAAACAACACACACACAAAACCAGCTGCCTAGTATCTGAAAAATGGGATACAGGATAGTTGAAGGGGAACCCTACAACCAAGGCTGGGCTGTGGATGTGTGGAAGGTAAATTCCACGAATGTTTCCTCTGCATTGTCAGAGAATGCTAGCGGGAAGACATTACAATAGCAAAGTCAGCCAAGGGTAGCGATGTAGTTCAGTGGCAGAGTTCTTGTCTAGCAGGTGGGAAACTCTGGGTTCCATCTCCAGAATCTCAGATGAATGAATGAATGGATGGACGAATGAGTGAATGAATGAAAGGCCAAATGCTCTTTGAGAAGTAAACAGTGACATGGAAAAGAAAAACCAGCTTCTCCCAAACAGATCCTAGAACCCCAAAGTTCAAGGACAGTGAAAGAACACACTGCTTTGTGTAACAAGAACCGATGTCTACAAGGTTAGCAGAGTATAAATTTATGTTGCTTGCTTGCTTTTTCATATCGTTTTCTCCAGAGAAGTAAAATATAGCTTTCATATGCCTGGAAGGAGACCAAGTACAATTGGAATGATCTTTAGGAAAAAGCTAAAGGAAAAGGGAGAATCGGTTCTTCCCATGTGTGCAGAGGCTGGGGATGGATGGAGCCTAGCAGTAAAGGTTATGTACTACGTGGCAGGTGGTGGGTATGGATCCCAGCACAGCAAAAAATAAATAAGGGAATAAATAAATTTAATGTGTAAGTGCTTATACATAAAAATACAAAAACATAGGACTTACAAACCTATTTCAACATAAAGTAGTCAGTCCTGCCTCAGAATTCAGGAAGAAAAACTGGGTGTGTTCAAGGCGGGGAGTCAGCCATGTGCTCCCCAGGGATTTAACCAACCTCTGCCCAAACGATACATGAAAAAACTATTGGATTGATGCCGAAGACATATAGACCACCTTCTATATCTCCTGAATAATAAAGCTTAAGAGCTATTTATACAGCATTTACATTATGTTGGGTCCCAGCCTGGCTGAATATCTGTGAGCTAAGTTTTAGAATATAATATGCATCC
>PVHP010018276.1:0-33385 GCA_004024765.1 Zapus hudsonius | reverse complement strand
GGCCCCAAACTTGGGCCTGTATTGCAGACAGACCCCAAACCTCCGTGGCCCAGCCCACTCTGTGTTCTCCTGCAGAGCTGAGATCTGCTGGGGAACCCTGCTGTGGACCCCAAGCCGATGCCGAGGAGAGGCCGGGTGCCCGGGTCTCAGTCCTGCAATGAAACCTCTGCGGAGAGCTTGGAATCTGCCCCAGGGGATAATGGCGGGAGCTAGTGGGGGGGGAGGGCTCGGCCCTTTGCTCCACAGGGGAGCAGAGAGCTGCTCGCGAACCCCGTCTGCTGCAGCCCAGGGGTTCGGGAGGGAGGGAGAGTCCGAACTCGGGTTCGGCCGGTGTCCAAAGCCTGGATACCAGTTGAGGAGGTCAAACCTTTCCGGAGAGTCCTGGCGACGTTGTTACTCGGTCACCATCTTGCTCCGCCCCCCCCCTCCCTTCTTTCTTTCTTAATTTCTTTCTTTCTCTCTCTTTCTTTCTTTTTTCCTTCCTTCCTTTCTTTTCTTGTAGCTTGTTATCCATCACTTCCCCGAAGTCTTTGCCAGAAACAGAGCTGTCTCAGGGTCCTAGTACCTCTTTGGGAAGGTAAAACTTTTGCATCTCCATACTGTGCGAGGCCCGCTGTCTTTCCAAGTGGACTTTCTCCAAGAGTACCAGTGCACCTGGATGTACTTATACAGCCCTGCTGGGGAAGCCAGTGCTGCTGGACACCCAGGGGACAAGCCATTAGTGACACATGAGATTTCTGGGCTGAGAGTCCTGCTAGACTTCATCTGAATGGCTGGTGTCTTTGCATGGCACTTTCTACCTCAGAAAGCCATCAAACTCCTATCATCTGGGATGTGTCAACATCCAGAGTGGAAGTTCCGACCTCCTCCCTGCCCCCTCCTCCCTACCTCATGTTTCACTCACTCTCCTTTATGAGGCTGGGCTCTGGGTGGGAATGTACACTCCTCCTCCAAGCTGTCTGCTCTCCCCCCTTCACAGGAACCGGCTTCCCTCCTTACCTGGTAACTCCAACAGCCACATTCTCTCCGTGGTCCTGGGCTATTGTAGAAAAGGCAGAAATGAACCCAGTGTTGGGGCTCTTATGAAATGATTACTACTCCTGCCAGTAGTAGACGGTGTGTCCCAAACTCAGCTCATAGGAGGAACCTTTCACGAACACTCCTCCATACTACCATCTTTCCCCAAGTTCTTCCCAGTTCAGCTCTCACCCATCTCCTTGACAACCTCCATCCCAGAATAAGCAGAGTGGCCACCATTGCTGAGTAAGGATGCTCTTGGTGTTGTTGAGTCTCCTGTCTTCCTCTGGAGGAGCCTTGAGGGTATCATCCGCATTTAGGCCCCTAAAGTGAGTCCCAAGGTTCTTGACACTTGGGCCCACGTGACTGTTCCTCGGCTGTCAACACCCATACATCATGTATGCACGAGGCAGCCCTATAGAGAGGGAGCCTTCTGCACTACCTCCCTCCTCTCTCTCTTATGTTCCCTAGACAATTGTTAAGCAATGGTCTATCACCCAGTCCTGTCACCTCCCAAAGGAACTAGGCACCATTACTGGTAAGCCTGGTGTGGCTTCTTCCTGAAGTGTCACTCACACCCCTTCCATACAAATGCCCAGAGGACAGGTACTGCCTTGGGTGCCATGTTCTCCTCAGCCCTGGCACCTGCTGAACTGATGAGTGGTGAAGAAGATGTCATGTATTTCCTTTCTGTGAGTCCCTTATCTCCTTATGGAGCAGGAACAGTTCTAGGAGATGAGGAGCTGACTTATGGGAAGGCTCCAAGAATGGCCACGCCCCCACTTGGCAGTTCCAACAGATGGGCACCCTGACTGTATCTGTCTTCTGCTCAACTCTCGTTGCCCTCTTGGGATTTCTGTCTAGGGTCAGCTGGAGTATGGGCAAACCCATCACTTCTGATTCCTGGCAGCAAGCCAGATCTCCAGGTCTAGTATCTGATCCGTGAAGAAGTTCTACTGGAAATAAGCAGAAAAGGACAAGGGCCTTCTTCAGATGGAAGCCTTACACAGATGGGTGAGTGTCACCTGCCTGGGCTTTTTGTCTCCCTTCCTCATGGTTATTTCCACCAGCTCCTGCCTGTGCCATCTGTCCGCCAAGTTGCAATCTCTCTCTCTCTCTCTCTCTCTCTCTCTCTCTCTCTCTCTCTCTCTCTCCTCCCTTTGGCTGCATGAGCCTCGGTCTTTTTTTCAGTATCCATTCTTTGTTCATTTGCATTGTTTTTTTTTAAAATATTTTATTTATTCATTTTCAAGCAGAGAGAGAGAGGGAGAGAGAGAGAGAGAGAGAGAGAGAGAGAGAGAGAGAGAGAGAGAGAGAGAGAGAGAGAGAGAGAGAGAACACACCAGGGCCACTACCTTGTGGGTCTGGCTTATGTGGGACCTGGGGAATTGAACCCGGAACCTTAGGCACTGGAGGCAAGTGCCTTAACCGCTGAGCCATCTCTCCAGCCCCATTTGCATTGTTGAAGTGCCTGCAGCACACAGGCTCTGCACACATGCTCGGTGGAGGCTTCCTGCATGCAAATCTGGTCTTGGTTGCTCCCCAGATGGAGTTTACAACTGCTGAGCTAGGCAAATAATCAACAACAACACAAACATACACAACTGCAAGCTCTGGGCTCTGAAGGAAGAATAAGGAATAATTAAGGGTACCAGATGTAGTGCTGTGTCTGTGGTGTGCCTCTGTGTCCCTGGGGAGAGCAGACAGGGAACGCTGTGTTAAGGAAAGGTGATAATCTATGAGCTGGGCTCTGCTTGTCAGGATAGTAGAGAACCATCAACCCCAAACTCAGTGTCTCCATAGAATGAAATTTTACTCTTTGCTTACATCACTTGGCTGAGGGCTGGCAGCTGTCCCCCATCTGTGGCTTAGTGTTCCAGGAGGCTTTGATCCCCCCATACACACACACCCTGTGTTAACTTCTCTCCCAGCAGCTCTACAGGAAGGAGCAAAGCCTGGAGAAATGTGCTCAGCTCTCAGCTGGGAGGTGACACATGTCCCTTTCACTGACATTCCCCTGGTTGAAGCAAACACCACACCCTTCCTAACTTCAAGGAGACCTGAGCCTGGATTAAGAGAGGACCAGAGAACTTAGTGACTCCTGGTAATGTCTACCACATGGACCCAGCACGAAGTGAAAGGCATTTCAGAGAAGATCAGCTGCTGAGGAAATGTGTGGTGGCCAGAGTGTGGTGAGTGTGGCAGAGGAGTGAAAGCTGGTCAGCTGATGACTTCAATTAAAATTTTGTTGTTGCTTTAAAAATTAATTTCTTTGTTTATAATCAGAGACACACACACACAGAGAGAGAGAGAGAGAGAGAGAGAGAGAGATAGAAAGCACCAGGGCCTCTAGCCACTGCAAGCAAACTCCAGATTCATGTGCCACTTTGTGCAACTGGCTTTACATGGGTACTGGGTAATCAAACCCAGGTCATTAGGCTTTGCAGGCAAGCGACCTAACCACCTGAGCAATTTCCGCAGTCTTGTTGTTGCTTTTGAAACAGAGTCTTCCTATATAGGCCAGGCTTGCCTCAAACCATTGATCTTCCTGCCTCAGCCTCCCAAGTGCTAGATTTTAAGTGCGCATCACCACACCTGGTCTACAACTAGCTGTTTTACAGCAAGGTGGTCAGAGTAAGTTATTTCTCATTTTTTAAAAGAGTATTTTTATTTTTTTGCAAGCAGAGAGAGACATACACAGAGAGAGAGAGAGAGAGAGAGAGAGAGAGAGAGAGAGAGAGAGAGAGAGAGAGAATGAGCATGCCAGGGCCTCTAGGTACTGCAAAAAACTCCAGGTGCATGTACCACTTTGTGCATCTGGCTTTATGTGGGTACTGGGGAATCAAACCTGGTGATTAGGCTTTGCAGGCAAGCACCTTAACCACTGACCCATCTCTCCAGCCCCGATTTCTAGTTTTGAAAGGTGGCTTGGATTATCACATGGAGAAATGGACGAGGAGGCTGTTGAAATTGTCCAGGCTAGCAATGGCATGGCTGGAACTAGAGGAACTGACAGGGAGCCCAATGGAGGTGTATTCATGGTAGAGTTGAAAGCTGGCTAGTCAGGATGGAAACTTCTCTGGCTTGAATAGTAGTTTAGTGGATAGAGATGCCGTGCATGGAGGCAGGGGGCTGTGCGTGTGGGGAGTGGGTGTATGTTGTGTTGGGGGAGGAGAGGTCTGGTTCAGCTGGTACGTGCTATTAGAGACACTTATGAGATACCCCAATGGAGATGTCAGGTGACATCTGGGGATATTACCTGAAGTTCAATATTAATATTAAACGAGCAGAGGCCACAGTATTGTTCTTACAGCAAGCGAGGAAGTGACAATGATAGATTTTCTGCCCTCTTGCCTTTCTCCAAGTACACACGTCACTGCCTGTATCAGTGGGAAGCCTGTGGGAGCCACTTCTCCAAGTCTGCCGACGAGAGGCAGCGCGTGTTAGTCCAGCCGAAGGATGACCTCCTGCAGCAAGCGATTCTTGAATCAAAGTTCTGAAGATGACATGGCCGCAGAGAACCTCCTCCCCTCAGAAGGCACATCCTCTGACCCTGTGACTCTGGGCTGGAGGATGCTGACCGCCGCTGCTGAGCAGAGACTTCAGAAACAGCAGACCTCCTAGCGCTTCCTCAGCCTCTTCTGAGCCCTGCTGACCAGAAGAGGCTGCCATACTTCTTCCTGCTCTGTGGAGGGTGGAGACATGTGCTCAGCTGCAATGCCACTGTATAAAGCATGTGGTCTTCATAGTGTTTGGACAGCTGACAACTGTAATCCTTTCTATGTGACAGTTCTCTTCCCTTAGAAACACTGCCCATTTTAACTCTCGGGGCATGATCTCTTCTGGTGTTGACTTCTTGGGGGTGAGGGACAAGCAAGAGGAAGTGGGCACCCACCTTGCCCGCAACAGGCAGCTTCAGTTTCTGCTTTGTGCAAAAGTCACAGTTGGTGTCGGTGTCCTTGGTGCCACAGCTGGGAATAAGCATGGGTGTTGGGGAGGATGCGGGACAGCAGTGGGGAGATGGACAGCAGGGCCTGACTCTACCCCATGGAAAACCATTCTGTTGTCAAGTGCTGTACGTAGGAAGAAAGCATCCAGAAAGTTCCAGAGGCCAGGCCTACAAACTCCTCTAGCTCTGGAACTGGTTTAGTACTTGGCTCAGAAAGGGAAAGCCTGGGGTGCAGAAGGAGGAAGACACCCCTTTCTGTCCCTAATCCTTGAGAGTGACAGGAGCCCCTGGTCCACAGCTGGCTTCTGTTCTCTCTGGCGCTCCTGCACTGCATAGGTCTGCCTGTGTGTCCTTCCTTCCCCTTCCCCGGGTGTGGGAAGGGCTTGGGCAGCAAGTTTGGGTTATGGTTTTAATGTCTTGGCCAAGTAAATTAGGCAATGCCAAAGCCTATGAGTTTGACCATTGGAAAAGGTATGGGCCTTGCAAGATGGGAGAGTAAGTTTTGGAAGACATTATTGAAGAAATGCTTTTTGTATTCCCTGGAGCACTTCATTTGGTTCCCGTGGTTTCATTAAACAGAAAGGGAAGATGTTGGATAACCCACATGCGTTGGAGCAGACCTGGTCCTGGGTCTTTTCAGATTCTCTACGTGGTTAAGGATTTGAATCACACAATCATAGCTTACATAGTGTCATGCCCCGCTGGATTAAGTTTTTGGGCTTTTTTTGGGGGGGGGGGTTGAAAACATAGTTTTTGGTAGCCCTTTTGAGAAGAATCCAGTATTATCTAAAATTATTGGCATCGGGCTGGAGAGATGGCTCAGCGGTTAAGGCACTTGCTTCCAGTGCCTAAGGCATGGGGTTCAATTCCCCAGGACCCACATAAGCCAGACCCACCAGGTGGTGGCCCTGGTGTTCTCTCTCTCTCTCTCTCTCTCTCTCTCTCTCTCTCTCTCTCTCTCTGCTTGGAAATGAATAAATAAAATATTAAAAAATAAATAAAATTATTGGCAAAGTAAAATGTTTTTACATAACTGACCGTTTTAGAATGTTGGCAAGTAATTGAAGAAAGGGTGATAGGTAAATATGTAGGCCTAAATAATTTATTTCAGTAAATCTTTCAAAAAGCCTTCCCTTGAAATGCTGTAAGTAAATTCCTGTGATTTTTTTAAAAGAAGAATTTTGTTTGGCTGAGAGCATAGCTCTTTGTTTTTATTGTAAAGCAATGACAATAATAAAAAGCAAACTCTTGGAGTGTGTTGTGTGTGGCTGGAAGCTAAGGCAACACAGTACCACTTTAAAAAAAATAAATTATGATATTTATTCAGAAGTCGGGAGGAGTGAAAGAAGGAATGGATGCACCCATGTAGTCTAAGGGCCCATGTAAACGTCCGTGGGCCTAGGGGAAAACAAAAATATTCTTTTCCACCCTGCCAGCTATGGGGGGGGGAAGGACAAACCTTAGCAGTGGTAAAAACCTCAGGTGTTGGGAGATGAACACCCCAGGAGTCAGAAAGAAGACAGAAGCTCCTCATGAGCTCTAATAGGGCTTTTTACTATGGGTCTGTGACTGAATAAGAAGTCCATAGACCTGGGTGCAGTGTCCAGAAGACTTGAACTCTGTGCACAACTGAGTAATTCCAGCAACTGCTGCAGATAGCAGGGCAAATGTGTGAGTTAATCCCCCCTAAATCATGGCTACACCTAGGAGGGTCTAGGGTCAGCAAGACCCTAAAGGTCAAGGCACCAGAAAACAGAAAATAAAAGACATAGTTGGATTGGGGAGATTTCTCAGTGGTTAAGGTGCTTGCCTGCAAAGCCTTATGACCTGGGTTCAATTTCCACAGATGCACCAAGTGGCTCATGCATCTGGAGTTTGTTTGCAGTGGTTAGAGGCCTTGACATGCCCATTCTCTTTCTCTCTCTCCCTGCTTGCAAATAAATAAATAAAAATATTTTTTTAAAAAAGACATAGTTAATGGACTGTTGCCTAGTGTAACCTGTGCCCACACTGTGGCCTTCAAAGATGTCTAGGTACCAGCAACACTTCTAGGAATGCTTAATAACATTTTAAAAAGTAGTTGTTGTTTGGAGCTGTCCAATACACTACCCAATCCATGTTAGTTATCTTTGAGACGCTATTTAACTACGAGGTGTGTAACATCATCCCCACACCAAGCACTTATCGTTCTTGGCCTCAGTGACTATTAAGTGAGGTCAGTTTAAGTAAAATACATGGGATTAATAGTAAATCCTCGATTTTATATTTGATTAAAATTTGCTCTTCTTAAGTGTATCCCCCCACACCCTGAGAGAGATGGGTTGCCTGGGAGATATGGTTATCAGGCCAGACGTTTTAGTTGCCTCTAAAGTAACATGGATAATGTAAAAAACTAACACTCCCATACAATGAGCTGGTCAGAGAAGAAACCTCCTGGGTACAGGGAGCTGTCACACAGGTCAGGTGCTTGGTGCTGAGTGTCTTTGCAAGTTCTGGACTCAGCGCTTGCCCACTCCTGATGCCAGCCAGTGGCTGAGCTGCTCATACAATCATCTAAGTGGGCGATGTGCCCACAGTATGACTCAGTGGGGGAAGGAGGAGGATCTGCTTGCCTGCTGCTTGGCCCAGTGTTGGTGGCGCACGCCTTTAATCCCAGCACTCGGGAGGCAGAGGTAGGAGGATTGCTGTGAGTTCAAGGACAGCCTGAGACTACATAGCAAATTCCAGGTCAGCCTGGGCTAGAGTGAGACCCTACCTTGAAATAAACAAACAAAACAAGCGATGGGCCCTAGGCTCTGGGTCTTTCAGCTGCTATGCCAGAGGCCCAGTGGGTGTGAAGAATCCACCTGGGCAGTTGTGTCACATCCTGCGACCTAGGAGATGAATGGCAGTTGGCATCAACATAAGATGCTGTTGCACTGTGAGAGTGTCATGAATTCCATCTTGGATCCTGTAGTCTTGTGTCCTCTTTCAGCCTCCGTAGAACTGTTTGCCTCCCAGGTGGGGCAGGAGCTTAGATTCTCCTCCACAATGGCATAAGAACCCAGCCATTGTATTCAAATATAAGTAGAGTGTATTGCAAAGCACCCATCAGTCCACAGGACAGGAGGACTTTGTGTCTGGGTGAGAGAATGTTGCTGATAAACACTAAAATTCTTGCAAGGGAGTCTGG
Source organism: Zapus hudsonius (assembly GCA_004024765.1). Classification (NCBI taxonomy): domain Eukaryota; kingdom Metazoa; phylum Chordata; class Mammalia; order Rodentia; family Dipodidae; genus Zapus; species Zapus hudsonius. The sequence goes on along the minus strand of PVHP010018276.1, from coordinate 25,247 downwards.
CGTCTGTTCAACCTTAGGTGGTTGGACATTCAGTTAAGATGACGTTTGTCTAAATGTTGCTAGAACTTCCCACTGGTTTTCATTTCTTGTAATGTTTCTGGCTGACTAATGATGATTTGCTTGAAAAAAAATGCAAATTCCTCTATCAAGAGGTGGTCCCTGGAAAGGGAGAATTTAAAGCTAGTGACAGTGTGTGGGGTGATTTTCCTGAGAGGAGATCATCTCTTGTATTATTGGCACCTGTCTTCCCAAGAAATTCATTTTGAAGCCGGCATGGACAGTTCCCCAAAGCCAGCCCCTAGTCCCAAGGGTGCCCACCCCCAACCTCCATCGAACAGGTGTTAAAGGGGGCAGCTGTAATGGGTGAGGGGCATGTAGCTATAAGTCCAGAGAGTTCTGCCCTGCAGCCTTCCCACCTGAAGTCCATTGCTCACGGTGCCTCTGTCCGGTGTCAGTAGGGAGTTCAGTCAGCTCCCCTCGTCTTCAGTGAGCAGAAATTACCAGCTCATTTCTTCCTGCTCTCTAAGTGCCAGGCCATCACACCTGCGTTCAATTTTAGCCTCGACATCTGTGCTTAGCCACACACTGCTCACATCTCTGTGGGAACTGCATTACAGAGAGAGGAAGACAAGCCCCACATGACAGCTGAATCACTCTTCCCTGGAGACTCTCAGCTGCAGACCTGGCAGTGAGCAGGTGCAGATGGATCTGGGGACAAGGCAGAGTGTCTGTATGCACAGGCACACTTACAGGATCTTGGCTCAGGGGCTGAACCCTCCCAAGCCCCAAAGCCCTGACATCTTACCGTAGCCCTTAGTTGCTAAAGGATGAAGTTGGAAAACGCAAAGGAGACAATGTGTCTGCCTAGCTTATCTCACAAACTGGCCAGGGCCTCAGATCATGACCTCTAATGCCAGAACCTTCCACGGGTATCTGGGTATCTGATTTCATTGCTCAAAGTAAATAGCCAAGGCCTAACAGTGGGCATCTCAGGCCCTACATCAGGGCTTTGCCAACTTTCAAGTGCACACAGGCCACTGAAGAGCATGTGTAGGTGAAGCTCAGACTTGGTGGTTCTGAATGGAGCCAAGTTCCTATGGTTTCTGTCAAGCTTTCAGATGATGTTGATACCACTGGTCCAAGAGCCTAGCATAGAATACCCATAATTCTTAAGATTTTTCACACTTGCCTCCACCTTGCTTTCTATTTTATTTTTGGTTTTTCGAGGTAGGGTCTCACTCTAGTCCAGGCTGACCTGGAATTCACTATGTAGTGTCAGGGTGGCCTTGAACTCATGGTGATCCTCCTACCTCTGCCTCCCGAGTGCTGGGATTAAAGGCGTGCACCACCATGCCTGGCTCACCTTGCTTTCTAAGCTCACTTACCTTATCAGTCTCTCTGGACTTCAACACATCAAGTAAACTCTACCTTGGAATCTTTGTACATCCTGTTTCTCTTCTCTCTCCTCTCTCTCTCTCTCTTTCTCTCTCTCTCTCTCTGTGTGTCTTTTAAATGCCCAATTGATTCATTTCCTCACCTCCTTTAAGTATTGACTCCAGTATTACCCTCTCAGCAAAGGGTTGCCTATCCTCTCTTCTTAAAATTATATGCCCCTTTCCAAACTTTCTATTGGCGACCTCTAACATATAGACAATATCCCAGGATCATAATCCCCTCCGTATAGACCTTCCAAATCCCACCCCAAGTGAATCCCTTCTTCTTTCCAACAATCTCTCTTCTATTTTGATGGCATCATGTCCCCCCTCCTTCCATTCAGGTCTTGTGTAGGTAGCATCAGCCACTGTGAGCTCATGAATACCATGGTCACTTTGTGTCTGGAAGACAGTTTTATAAGCACTCCTCCCTTTCCGTTGGCTCTTACCTTATCTCTGCCACCTCTTCTGCAATGATTCCATTCTCTTTTCTTTTGTCCACGGGACATATAACCTTTTAGTTGTTTATTTTTTTTCCTGTGAATGTATGTGAATGGGGGAGGGGTAGTGCATGACATGTGTGTGGAGGTCAGAGGATGACCCCCCATTTTTGGTCCTCAACTTCCACCTTTGAGGCAGGGTCTCTCATTGCTCACCACTGCTTTAGCCAGGGTGTCTGTACCTTGAGCTTCTGGAAGATTCTCCTGTCTGCTTCTCATCTCGATGCAGGCACACTGGCATTACAGATGCCCGCTATAGCATCTGGCTTTACAAGGGTTCTTGGGATCCGAATTCAGGCACTCATGCTTATGCAGTAAGCACTTGAACCACCGAACTGTGTCTCTAGCCTGAATATAGCTTTATAACTGGTTTTGTTTTTGGTTAGCCTTTTCCAGCTGGAAAGTAAATGAAATCCACCTGCTCTTTTCTTATTGCTCACAGTTGTGTCTTCCACTTCTACAAGAGTGCCTATGTCATCACAAATAAAATTTGTCAAAACATTAGTATTTTAGTTTTATTCTTGGATAGTGCTGTGTGATGGTTAAGTTTTGTTGTCAGCTTTACCTTTTTAGTATAGTAACCTTGGGTGGGTCTCTGAGGCTATTTACAGGAAGACAGCCCTCTCAGTAAGGGGAAGGATGCAAGGAGGCTCAGGGGAGCGAGAAACAAATATCCTTTCCTGGGAGGGCATGCAGGTGGGAAATTCCAGAGATAGTGAGTGAACAACTCTGGGGAAGGGTTGCAAGACCCCATCCTAAGGCTATATAAACGGGGTGAAAACCTCTCTCCCTTGTGCCTATTTGCTTTCCTCTGTGTGTGGTGTTGGTGATATCCTTGGACCTGTGAAAGGGGAACCAGCCTCTTTTGTTGTCATGCAACATCCCCTGGATCTGTAGCTTCAATCAATCATTTCTTCCCATAAACTGCCTGGTTTGGAGGTTCATCTCAGAGGCGTGTGTCTGACTACAACATGCTGTATCAAAGACCCCTTAAAAAAAGTTGACAGGTATGGTGGTGCAGGCCTTTAATGCCAGCACTCAGGGAGGCAGAGATAGGAGGATGGCTGTGAGTTCCAGGGCACCCTGAGACTACATAGTGAATTCCAGGTCAGCCTGGGCTAGACAAAGACACTATCTCAAAAAAAAAAAAAAGTTAACAAAATTAAAAATGCTTCTCAAATAGTAAAAAGGCCCTGGATGTCAAGCCCTTGACTCACAGGGGTTAAGGTCGTCTCTGTAACCTGAGTCCCAGTACTTTCCTTCATTACCTCCCTGATCTGCCCCCAGGGCGTGTGCTGGTGCAATTATGGTGCCTGAGAGCTTCCTGAGTTCAGAAGTGTCTATCAGGATCTCAGACTGTGTATTGGAAGCAAAGCTGGTTGGATTGTGAGCTTGGCAGCTGTGGTTTTGCACATGGAGATTACTTAAGCGTGTCCTTAGTGTCCCTGCTTCCTCTGCCCCAGAGTTCATTCCACAGACCAGCTCAGCTGGGCTGCCTGGGAGCTGAGTGTGGGCCAGACTGTGGTCAGGATGACCCTCTGATCATTGTGTACCGCAAATTGGTGCTTGGATTCTTTTAACCCCTTTGGTGGTACAATTGGCTCTCAAGTACCACTAGCTGCAGGTTCTAAATATTTCTAGTTACTGATGTGGCTTCTGTAGCACCAAGCAGAGTGTGCTCTTGATTCTTGTCCTGATAAATCAGCCTCCTAGTCCCATTTTAATTCATGTCCCATTTAAAGATATGTACATATAGGGCGATATATATATATATATATATATATATATATATATATATATATATATATATACATACAATATGGTGTTTTGATATCGAGGGCCCCTAGAGGACATGTAGACGTGTTTCCTTGGTTTCAGCCATGATCCTGAAAGACACAAACCTGAACATCATAATCCTGAATTCTGAAATTCTGAAAGACCAAAATCCAGAATGTAATATCTGAAAAAAAATATGGGGGTGGAGAACAGGGAGATAAGAGAAGAGAGAAAGAGGGTATGCCAACCAACACTAAGGATATATGAAACATACATAAGGAAATTTGGTACTTTTTAAGCTAATTTAAACATTAAAGCTAATAAAAGTTTGAATGGAAGTACCCTGTGTGAGTGGGTAAAACTGTTTCCTGAAGTCATTGGTTATTCAATGCAAATTCTGGTGTCAAGGTGAAGTACCTCCCTATGAGTTGTTGGTCAGAGAGATTCTCCCCAGTCCTCCAAAACAACACAGGCTATTGAATTGCACACCAGAGCTGGATGCTATTGCTGAAGGCACCACATTACGTTGATTGTGGACATAGAGAAATGAAGCTGATCTGACCTAGAAGACTCCTCCCTGACTGCAAGCTTTCACAGTAGTGAAAGGGGCTAAGAAGGCTTCTGGGAGAGAAGATTCGCTGATGATCTTACTCGGCTATGGATCCTGTGTGCTATCCTACCTGCCAGGCAAGATGTGCCCACTGATGTAATAGTGGCATGATCATTATGGAGGTAACCAACTGCTTGCTGATTGGATTTAAGACTCACTTCACAAGGAGGGAATTCATGTCTAGTGTTGGCCAGGAACCTGTAGCTGGGTAGGTCATGAGCCCCTGGGTTGGGGGAGCTACTGCTCTTTTGCTAAATGGACGTGATATGACTGTCAAATACCTTCTAAACATTTACATTTATGCCTGTTAGTGCTGCTTTCTTTCAGTTTTAACCAGACATGTTTCTTTTCACACCGGGCAAGTAGTCCCTGAAGAGGCTCGTCAATGTGCTGAGATAAATGACGGTTGCATGCTCATGGGTCCGAGACATCCCTGTGTCCACAGCTCACAGAGCAATGCAGAAGGGAAGACAGGAAGAATGTGAGGACTAGAGGAAGAGGTAGAGTGCTGTGTAATGCTCTCTTGGCCTGAGGTGGCAGATGTGCTCATGAATCTCAACAGCTGGGGTTTCCTGTGCAAGACTGGGCTCATCACCAAGTAAGTCATGTGGCTGGGGGAGGGGCTCATGAGGCCCCACTCCTCCCTGAGGATTTACTGGCATCGAATGGTTGCTACTAGTTGCTAGGGGAAGCAAAAACGTTTTATTGTGTGATGTAGCCACTGGGAAGCTGGTCATGCTCTTATAAATAACCCCCCACCCATACTCATGTAAGGAATCTTTATTGAACTTATTAGCTCACCAAAAAAAAAAAGAAGAAGAAGAAGAAAAAAGAAAAAAAACAGGTCTGGAGAGATGGCTTAGTGGTTAAGGCATTTGCCTGCAAAGCAGAAGGACTTGAGTTCGATTCCCCAGTATCCACGTAAAGCCAGATGCACAAGGTGGTGCATGTGCCTGGAGTTCGTTTGCAGTGGCTGGAGGACCTGGTGCGTTCATTCTCTCTCTCTGCCTCTTTTCTCTCTCTCTCTCTCACTCTCTCTCAAATAAATAAAATATTTTAAAAAAAAGAAAAGATGATACAACAGTAGAAGGGAGTATAGCTGAGAAGAGGGGGTCAGAAGTGGTACAAGAGAGGGTCATAGGGAGGAATATGATAAAAATTCAATATGAAAATATAAGAAAACCTATTATGAGCTGGGCTTGGTGGCGCATGCCTTTAATCCCAGCACTTGGGAGGCAGAGGTAGGAGGATCGCTGTGAGTTCAAGGCCACCCTAAGACTACAATAGTGAATTCCAGATCAGCCTGGGTTAGAGTGAGACCCTACCTTGAAACCCCCCCCCAAAAAAAAACCTGTTATGTATAATTAACATATGCTAATAAAATGCAACAAAAGCATACTCAAAGACATTTATTTACCTTTTTAAAAGGAATTAATTTGAAAAACACATTAAAGCCATGACAGGCCATGTCATAGAAGACTTTCTACAATAAACTTGGTAATAATAATATATTTTTGCACGTATAAATGCTTGGTTTCTGAATGAAAGTCATATCACACACACAGTTGTGAACAGAAGAACTATTCATACTATTCATAAGGTGAGAGGTTAAAAAAATAAAGTGTTTCAATGCACATTGTGGGTGGTAGCTGTGTGCCCTCAGCTCTAGAACTAGGTATTTGCAATATTGTAATGGATAGCCCAAGTCCTCGTGTCAGAGATGGACACAGACAGCCTCTCCGGCAAAAGCTTCAGAAATTCTGACTTTCACAAGTACACAAAGAACATCTCTTCATTCATTGAGGAAGTTTTTAACACTTATAAAATATTTTATTTATTTGCAAGGGGGGAGAGAGAGAGAGAGAGAGAGAGAGAAAGAGAGAGAGAGAGGAGAGAAGAGAATGAGAACAGATATACCAGGGGCCTCCTACCACTGCAAAAGAACTCCAGACGTGTGTACCTCTTTGTGCATCTGGCTTTAGATGTGTACTGGGGAATCAAACCCTGGCTGTCAGGTTTTGCATGCAAGTCTCTTTAACCAAGAAGCCATCTCCCCAGGCAAGGAAGTTTTGACACTTCTGTGCACACACACAAAGCTCACACACAAAGTCAAGGTTGTGGTAATGCACTGGATAGAGACAACCCTATGAGAATTCTCTAAAAGTTTTACACAGTTTATACCTCCAGTATCCGAAGTGGTGCAAAGATAAAGACATAGTGAGATATTAAAAATTATACCGACAATTTAAACTTCATGGAGAAAAGAAATGAAAAAAGAAAGTGAAAAGAAAAACAAAGCCAGATGCAAAAGGTGGCGCATGTATCTGTAGTTAGTATGCTGTGGCTGGAGGATCTGGTGTGCCCATTCTCTCTCTCTACCTGCCTCTTTCTCTCTATCATAAAAAAATTTTTTTTAAAAAAGAAAACAAGACAAGACACTCCTCCTCCAAAACACTAAGAGGAAAATGCCATATGTGAAAAGGTGCATCATGGGAATAGACTCTGGATGATCTCAGGAGGTGGTGTACAGGAGCCGCTTTTACAGCCATAACGTGTGCTTTGAAATCTTACATCATTTTTGTTCTTTTAGGGCATGGCTGTCCTCAGAGAATCATCCACATTCCTTTCCTTGTTGGCAGACCTTCCCTTGTAATCCACTAAGGTTTTCATTCATTCCCTCTGTAAACATCCTCACACACACTCCAACGAGCATTCAGTGTTCCAACAGGTTACAACTGTCCTGCATACAGAAAATGCACCGATCCCTTCTTCCACATAAGCTTTCTATCCCTCTTGTAGAGTATTCTTTTTAAAATGCAAATTGCAGTTTACAGGATTTTGGCTTTCAGAATGTCAACATTTGGGATTTTAATATTTTGGGATTTTTCACTTTAGTGACTTTTTTTTACTTTAGATATTTAGACTTGAGGGATTTTGATATTTTAGGATTTCATCATTTGAGATTACTGCATCTGGGATTGTATTTTAGGATTGCAACTAGCTCTGGCTAAACACTTCAGTTAAGCTTCTCACTGGTCTGTCTTTCCCACATTTCCAGGCAGAGGACAGAGCCATATGCTGTCCTCACTCCCCAGTGAGCTGCTTGGCACACGGTCCATTTCATTTGCCTCTGTGGAAGGGAGTCAGGCCTGGGAATGTTGTCGCAGCTGGGAATGTTTCTACTTTGTTGAATGATTTGAGTCTCTGTCTCTGTCTCTGTCTCTGTCTCTGTCTCTGTCTCTCTCTCTCTCTCTCTCTTTCTCTCTCAGAGGGGGGCTGCAGAAAAGGAACCACTGGATCTCTGGCTTTAGGCCTACAGCTTAGAGCTCAGCTGCCAGCGGTCAGGATGGCACAGCCAGAGGGTATCACAGGAACTCCTGGGAGTCTCCAAACAAGAACCATGTGCTCACTCCAGGCCACTCAGAGCACATTGTCAGAATCAGCAAGCTAGGGACGGATTTGCAAGGACCTGTCATTTCGTGAATTAAGAGAGCAAACCTTAGACTCAGCAAACATCCGCAGGAAAGACAGAGACTAGCATTTAGAATAAAGGGGGCTGGGCAGAAAGCTTGGGGGGCTGGGTTTTGAGCTCATGAATGTCTTCTTGTCGCTCGGAGACAGCTGTAGAATCCTCTTTATGTCAAATGACCTGGCGTAACATGTATGATTATGATGGACTGAAAAAACAAAACAAAACAAACAAACAAAAAAAACCCATGTTAATCCTTGGATGATTCAGGCACTCTCTGGACCCTTCCTGCTCAGCATTGACCTTCCTGGACCTTAAAATGAGAGGGCCTCAAATCTCCAGTGCCACAGCTTACCCGTGTTACAAAGTCCTGGAAGCTTCTCTCTTGTTTATTTCTTCCCCCTTCCTGTGGCTGCTTCTTCCAACCTCTCTCTGGGCACCTGTGCAGGTGAGCCTTCCTTGTCAGTGTCACAGGGTTTGGAATCAGCCAGGAGACACACATGTGGAGGGGCCTGTGAGAGGGAAGACCACCCTGATGGGGATGGCACCATTGCATGGGCTGGGGTCCCAGGCTGAATGTTAGGGGGAAAAGGAAGAAGCCATCAACCCTAATGGCCCAGATGACCTTCCCTGCCATGACACTCTCTGACTGGGAGCAGATGCACTTAGTGTCACCCACAGGAGCTGGAGGTCGCTGACTGGGTTGCTTAGCTTGTCTCCTGGCTCAGTTTGTCACCAGGCTGCATGTGAGGAGCCTTGCTTTTCTGAAGGTTCTACCGGGGTGGATCTGTTTCTGATGGTTTCTGAGCTCTCACTTCTGTTGTTGGTAGAACTGAGTTCCTCGGAGCTGTTCTTGGGAGGGCCTGGGGTGCCCATGGTTGTTAGCTGGGGACTGCCCACCCTGCCTGTCCACAGGGAAGCTGACGATGGGTAGTTTATAGGTGAGAGCCAGAGAGGGACAGCTCACCTCAGCTGCTCCCACTGGAGAAGCACATCTGAACCAGGCAGGGTGTGGCTGTCACCTTCTTGTTGGGATAAGTCACCCAACCAAAAGCAGCTTGGGGAAAGAAAATTTCTTTGTTCATTTGGCTTTTTTTCATTTGGGTTACAGTCTCAAGGGGAAGCTCCATGATGTCAGGGGAAAGCATGGCATGAGCAGAGACTAGACATCACTTCTGTCCCAGCAGGTGGACAACAACAACAGGAGAATGAACAAGTTCTGGCAAGGGGGAGCTGTCTATAACACCCCAAAGCCCACCCCCAACTACACACCTCCTCCAGCAAGGCTCTACCTCCCAAATTGCCATGAGCTGGGGTCAAGCCTTCAAAACACATGAGTTTATGGAAGACACATAATTCAAACCACCACACAGGGGCTCTCAGGGATCACCTCAGAGTCACCCAGCATAGTCTACAGCCTGGAGTTCTGATGAGGGGCTGAACAAACAGCACTGGCCTCTCTAAGTCAAGCACTCTGGAGAGGAGACACAGGGGTTGGGTGATATCTCTAGGGCAGACCTCTGAGCCCTGGGCCCTTCAGGAAGGAGGATCTGAGAAGGGACAAGGATTAAGAGAAGAAAGTCCTCCAGGTCCCAAAGTAGGTTCAGGTGAAAATGATGAGACAGAAGCATTAGAAACGAAAGGAAAAGGCTGGGTGTCATGGCACATGCCTTTAATCCCAGCATTTGGGAAGAGGTAGGAGAATTGCCTTGAGTTTGAGGCTATTCTGAGACTATGTGGTAAATTTCAGGTCAGCTTGGGCAAGACCCTGTCTCGAAAAAACAAAGAAAAAGAAAAAATAAAGAAATGGAAGGGAAGCCGTTGAGACATAAGATGGGTGAAGGCATCACATGCTCCACATCTGTTCTCAAGGAGGGAGGACGCTGCCCACCCCACCTCTGGGAACTTAGCTCTCTGTCCACCTGGAGTTGAATCCCCAGACAGGCAGCCAATGAGGACAGGTGCCAGGAACAACAGAAACAAGAAAGAGGCGATAACTATAGGCAGACAGCGCCTGTGTGGTCTGCCTCCTGTCTTCCCCGGGCTGGATGTCCCTTCCTTCCTGAAGTCACCAAATGTATGTGCATTATACATACATACACATATAGATATCTAGATATATAGATCGTTGTTGTTTTTGAGGTAGGGTCTCGCTGTAGCCCAGGCTGACCTGGAATTCACTATGTAGTCTCAGGTTGGCCTGGAACTCTCAGCGATCCTTCTACCTCTGCCTCCCCAGTGCTGGGATTAAAGATGTATGTCACCATACCTGACTTCTTTTTTTCTTTCTGGCCATGAAGTGAGTGTGTTCACCTTGCCCTGTTTCTCCCACTCTCTCTTTATCTGTAACTCTTGTTGACACTTCTCTTGAGGCTGGTTGGGGGAGGGAATCAAGGTGTAGCCTGAATTCCGACCTAACAACAATATATTTCCCATTTAATGGAATTACTTTTTTTAATAAATATTTTTATTTATTTGCAAGGGGGGGAGAATGGGTATGTCAGGGCCTCTTGTCACTGCAAATAAATTTCACATGTATCCCCACTCTGTGCATCTGGCTTCACAAGGGTACCAGGGAGTCAAACCTGAGCCATCAGGCTTTGTAAGTGAGTCCTTTAACTGCTGAGCCATCTCCTCACCCTGGGTTAGTTATAATAAAGCAGCTTCCTTTTTCTCTCCCTCTCTCCCATGGACACTTGCTCACCACTTTTGTACAAGTTGCCAACACAATACCATCCTGTGTTGTGGCGTGATGTAAGGCCCTTACCCGGTGAGGTTGCCTTACTTTGAACTTCCCTCCTCCAGAACTGGAAGTGAAATAAACCCCTTTAAATGAATAAATAATCCAGTCTGCACTATTGTGTCATAGCAACAGCGAATGGACCAGGGCAGCGGCTTGAAGAGACGCTTGGATGGAAGTCAGAAATTATCCAAACGTAGCTGTCAAACAAAGGGCAATGGCTTTTCAGTGTCACACTGGGACACTGTCTAAGGGGTCCTTGCAAGGATGACCTCATTCTTTAGAGGGTCTGGCCTACTATGAGCCATTAGTGGAGTATAAAACTATATACTGTGAGATGTAAACTTGTAAAATATTGTTAAATTATTTTCATCAGAAATGCAAATATTTCTGTCTAGTAGAGAAGATAGCCTGTCTGTACCCAGCTCAGCAGACATTTCAGCATTCCTTCCCAAGACAGCACACAAGTATGCATTCCAGAAAAATCCCCGTCTCTTTCCTGCTGACTCCACATTGGTCAGGGAGGCAAGTTTTCACCATGTGCTCAGCATATATTTCCATTTGAGTCAAGCTTTTAATTCTTTAACACCTGAACCAGGCCAGGTGTGGGTAGTGAATGTTAAGCAATTGTTGTTGGCATCTATTTACTGTGGAACCACTCTCTGGACTATGGGGGCTCTGAGGAAGTTTGGGGGGATCTAGGAATGTGGTGGTTGTGTTCAGAGTTCTTGGACTATGGCTGAACACATAGGAGGTACTTCTCTGCCTGCTCAACAAACTGACTCATTGGTATAGTCACACGCCTGCTACTCGGCAAGAGATGGGGGCCATCGGTGTCTGTGAGACCGAATTTTGAATTTTGATCGTCAGCTTGAACGGACTGAGAAGCACCTAGAAGGTTTGTGAAGCACTTCTTGGAATATGTCTGTGAGGTTGTCAGACAAAGACAGATCATGGGGGGAGCTGAACACATGAGTGATTTGATCCATTGATGGCGTCAACATTTAAGTAGATAATTGGGAGGTGGTGGAGCTTCCTGCCTGAAGGGAGGAAGTGGTTCCCTGGGGGAGGGAGCTCTTTCTTGCCCTGGTTCCTTCCTGTTACTGCTTTCTGCATCTTGTCTGCTCTAAGCTGTTCAGCTACTCCATGCCCTCCCCACCACGATGGGCTGATACCCCTGAAGCCATGAATTGAAATAAATCTTCCCTCGTATAAGTTGTTTCTGTCTGGGACTTTGGTCACAGTGATGAGAAAGTGAATAATACAGTGACCATCAGCTGATAGGATTTATATGCCTGAATGAATCCTCCTGAGTGTGTCCCCTTCCCATGCTTCCCTGCTCAGGTGGCTAGGTGTCCTCCACTCCTAGGCTAATCTCACAGTTGTCTTTGGGGTGTCTCTTCCTTTCCTTGGCCAGTGAGTGACTACACCCTATAAGCACTTCCTTCCTTCTTTCTCTGAGAAAGGGCCCCCTTCTTTGTTCCCTGGCCACCATCCACTCCAGGTACCGGGATCCATCCCATGAATCTTCCAGACTCTTCCTCTCTACCCCATCTCATAAATGATTGCCAAGTCACTCTGCTATAGGAAGATGCTGCCTTGTTGAGAGCCTTGGGCACGTACAGAGCCATGACCAGACTCATTTCCCAGCTTCCAGAATCTTTGTACTGGAAAAAGTCACAGGAAGTGTTGGCTGCTTATGTTTTCTCCTTCTCAGAATCCTTGGATCATTTGTCCCAACTCAAGCCTCCCCTCCCCCAGCAGGGGGCTCCAAGCCATGAGACCCACTGGTAAATAGATTGGGTCCTTGATTCATGGGAAGCCAGCATGGGTGGCCTGACAAAGAGCTGTCCTAGCAAAACAGCGGGTGCTGGATGGAGGCCACTGGATCCATCTGGTCCTCCCCTGGGAGTGTCACTCCTGATGGGAGCAGCAGGGCAGAGTCTGAGAGGGACTGAGGACCAGTCACCCATCTGGACCACTGGAGTGACAGCTCTGGGGATGACAGGATGACCGCACAGCGAGACACATCGGGTCCTGGATGATCTCTTCGCACGTGGGTGGTGTCTTTTATTTTCTGGTTTCTGATACCCATCTAAAGCCCCACCCCAGCCACTTCCTTTATTGGGTTCTCATGCTCAGGGGTATGATCTACCCATCCTCTATTCCCCCCCCCCCATTAAGGGCAACCCCTCAGTCTCAGAGCGCATAGAAAGCATTAGACTAACCAATTCTAAACCAGTGTACCCTGCCTCACCATTCCTTTCCATGGGTGCCACATAAAAGCATCTGCCCACAGTTCTCTGGCCTCCCTTGGACCTGCTGGCCCATGGGGCTCTCCGGGCACAGCGTGCCCCTTCTTTTCAGGACTGTAAGAAACCATCACGTTAATGATGGTTACATCTTGGTCTGCTGGCCTTATATTAGGGCACACATTTTCTCTCGTATTCCAAGCACCCAGATTCCATACTATACGCCCGTTCTCTGTGGCGCTGTCCCTCGTTTTGCTAGGGTGGGGCTGGCTTCTCTGCCTGCCTTGCCCCTCATGCCTTCCATGCACTCCCTGTCACTTAATGCAAATTTGGTCTCTGCTCCTTCCTGTGTAAAAAAGGTCAGCCCTGGGGATTCCAGGGCAAATAGTTACCTGCTCTCCTACCTTCTCCTCTAAGGTGCCTTTCAAGTGCAAACTCACAGGCTATCACTGTCCTCATGTGTCCCTGCCTTCCATGTGTCAGGACCAAGTCTTTGTTCAGGCAGACCTCCCCTCCCTGGCTAAAACTACCCTTGCTTTGAGAACTGACTACCTCTGAGAAGGTTATGCTGTCCTGTCATGGTGTCCATGATTTCACCATCATGGGCAACCGTGCCTGTCTCTGAACACCTGCATCACCTGTCGCCCAGTTGTGTATGGGAGAGCCTGATCCACTGTGCCTGTGTATGGGCAGCCTGACCCACTGTTCGCTGTCTATGGGGCAGCCTGACCCACTGTGTGCTGTGTGGGGGCAGCCTGACCCACTATGTGCTGTGTATGGGGCAGCCTGATCCACTGTGAGCTCTATGGGGGCGGCCTGACCCACTGTGTGCTATATGAGGGGCTGTCTGACCTACTGTGCATTACTGAGCCTTCACTTCTCCATGACCTGAAACTCGCCCCCTCCCAATCTTTATGGATTCTCAGTTCAGACACCAAATATTTGATAATGTGCTTTGATGATAGGACCATTTGATACCAAATAAACCTCGGTGTCTTCCTTCTCATCAAATGCAGCAGCAGTTGCTGGCTGAGAGCAGAGCCAGGTCCCTGCTTAGCTCGGCTTGGGACTGGAAGACCTGTCCTCAGCTCTCTTGGATGGAGAGCTTCATTTGTTTCCTAATGGCTCGTGTCACTTGGGGAAGATGACACCTTTTAGTTCAAGGTCAGGTCTGGAAGGGAACACAAAGTGCCGAGGAAAGAAATGGGGAAGGCCACCAATGAGACACAGGGGACTCTCTCTGAGGCCGGGGCTGGTGCAGAAAGCTGAGCAATCAAAGCTGGCACAGTTTGGTCTGGGGCTGACCTGTTTATAATAAGAACATTGACTTCCCTGGGATCAAACCATGAAGTGGAGGCTGAAGCCTTCATTCCAGGCACATTCCTCAGAGTCCCCTGAGACATGGAAGACCAAGTAGTTCCTGAAATCATCTCCTATGTGAAACATAGCATTTAGGGCTGGAACTATGCAAATCTCTCAGATGTTTAGATTCAAACCCTAAATACACCTTTGTAAGCACAGACGACTTACTTGTGTTCAAATCTATGGACTGTGTCTCTTTAAAAGTTCCTTCCATTTCTGGTACATGCTGCAATCAGCAGATGGTCCCCCCTTCCCCCACTTCCCCCCCAGACCCTTCTAATAGCTAATATCCTGCAGTGACCAAAGCCATTAGAAGGATTAGGCCATTACTATCCTGTCCAGCAAATACATAATGCTCGTGGGGATTGTCTTTCTTCCCCTTGGCTTGTTGTTTTTATGGATGAATCAGGGCCCAATGGTGGGCCGGAAAATCAAAGCGAGGAGGGCAGGAGGTGATGGCCATTCTTTTCAAGGACACCTCCACACAGCCTTCAGACTTGTGAGTCTTTTGTGGAAGTGCTGGCAGATGTCAGCCTTGTGAATAAAGCAACCTCCAAAAGGACGCAGACAGTACGCAGACCTCTCTCTCTTCCTCGTTACCATAATATCTAATACTCATCCTTTCCCGAGCATGACAGCGAATGTGTGCTGTGCCTGTTTACCCAGACCTATTTGTGCTGGAAAAGACCAGCAGCCTGCCTCCCAACCCAAAGCCACATAGCTCGGCTCAGGAAGCCTCTGAAACACTGCCACCTAGTGACGTTTCAAAGCGTGACAGCACACGCAGCAAGAGCTGGGCATCGCCTCAGAAGCTCAAAGCAGGCTGGCTGGGAATTATGAAGGCATGCTCCGTGGTGCAAAGACAGAAACAGCTTTGGACTGGCCAAATAGGGCAGGTGACAGAAACGAGATGGAAAAGGACGCCTGGAATCTGAAGAGAAGAACTGCATGGTATGTGTGAGCAATGTCTTCTAAGAAAGGAAGAAGCCCACACCTCCTCTGGGACGACCTGGCTAGAGATGACAGGAATGTGAGTCCATGGGACTCCTCCAGAGTCTGTCTCAGTTGGGACGATTCAGTCTCCCGTGTGTCTGGGTTCTTAAAGATCCTGGGGTTCTACTGAGTTGGACCAGCCGTGGTGACTCAGTTTTCTCAATTAAAGCGGCTGCATTGGACTCTAAGTCCCCTGTCCGACCTAACGTGTGAGTTTGTAATCTGAGCTATCAAGTGAGCAAGAAATGTAGGTACACAGAATATGTATGTGTGTGTGCAATACTTGCATCATTTGTCTGACTTCAAATTGTTACGGGGAGGGAGGATCTTAAAAACAAACAAACAAACAAACAAACACATCCATCTTGTCCATCCTCACCATTCCGGGAGATGCACAAACGGGATTCTTGCAGGTGATTTTCAGAAAGAACCTGTTAGCAAACCTTCTAGCAAAGACAGATGAGTGACAGCACCCAAACATCTGGAAGTTTCCAGGACTCTCAGGAAAGGCATTGAGAGAACGTGGCAGACAGGAAGGCTGTCCATTAAAATGGAAGCTAAATCAGAGAAGTTCGTGGGTTGCCACTCCTATCAGTAACGTTTTCATTTTTTAGAAAAGACAATTTCTGGTAGAGGGCAAATTAATTCCGAAAGAATTAGATTCTGCTGGTCAAAATGTAAGAATCAGGCAAGAAGCCAGGACACACTTCCCAGGTCCTACAGTTTTATTTGATGGTTCCTGCTCCACCCCAGCCACGAGGAAAAGGTATGTGTGATCTGTTTGGCTAGAATCTCTGTCGCACCCAAGGTCTGAAAGAAGATTTGGGCTCAGGCTTCGTTTGAAGAAATCCAGGTTGCATTTCCCCCAGCATTTCGGGTTTGATGGTTTCTGCTTATCTAAAGTCCTCACATTGCAAACAGAAGCAGCAGGGCTACAGATTTAAATTCCGTCTTGATGGAATTTGAACTGAAACACTCCATCCAGTGCCACTTTATAAGCTGGGAATCATCACGCTAGCTACAAATACCTCGAGGGGTCCTTGCAGTGGCTCAACATAAATCAGCAAAATGACAGGCAATTGACTTTGAAGACAGCTCTCACATGGCTGAGTGGCTGAAGCTGCTGGAAGCAGATGAGGGCATTTTTCCTGTAAACACGGTGTGATGAGGACCAGAGTAAACAGTGTTCTGTCTGTCAGAATCCTGCATGCTCGTTAGGTAGAAGCCAACAGGTGCCTCGGTGGATGCTGCAAAGCTAGCAATTCTAAGGAAGAAGTTTGGGTTTTTTTTTTTGTTTTTTGTTTTGGTTTTTTGAGGTAGAGTCTCCCTCTAGCCCAGGCTGACCTGGAATTCACTATGTAGTCTCAGGGTGGCCTCGAACTCATGGCGATCCTCCTACCTCTGCCTCCCGAGTGCTGGGATTAAAGGCATGCGCCATCACGACCGGCAAGGAAGAAGTTTGGATTTCAAGACCTGGTAGGAGTACTTGTGACTCAGCCAGAAGGCACACAGTGTCGCATCTTCATGGAGAGAGAAACTAAGAAGGTAGAAAGAAGACCTTTCCATGAAAAAGCAAGTCAGTTTGTAGTCAGGGCTCTGATAATTGGTTTACAAAATGTGGTGGGGTTCAGATTACGGCCAAATGGAAAAGCGTGTGTTTGAAGGTCACTAATATGTGTTCCTGAAGAGGCCAGGAAGGCATGCTGCCCTGCCAAGGAGGCAGGCTGACCTGAATCCTGGGTTGTCATGTCAACTATTTTTTAAAGATTTTATTTATTTATAAGAAGAGGGGGAAGAAAGAGAGAGAGGGGGAGAGCGAGAGAATGGGCACGCCAGGGCCTCCAGCCACTGCAAACAAACTCCAGGTGTATGTGCCACTTTGTGCATCTGGCTTACGTGGGTACTGGGGAGTTGAACCCAGGTCCTTAGGCTCGGGAGGCAAGTACCTTAACTGCTGAGCCATCTTTCCAGCCGTCAACTTTTTTTTTAATTGAGAAATTATTATATAAACATATTGAAAAGTGCTCATATTCCCAGTGGGTTATGTTTCCTCTCCCCTCCCCCATTCCACTGAGGTCCTTTTCAGTGGTGTCATCTGTCATCACTGTGGGGTCATGAATGCTTTGGCCAGTGTCTTCTGCAATGTCTCCTGAGCCTTGGAGGATGTGTCATGTGTCTCCCTTAGTGTTGAGCTCCCAGCAGCCTCTGATTTACTGCTTTGAGGACTTTTGACTCTCCTCGGTGCCTACCACCATCTCCCGGAAGGAGGTTCTCAGGCTAGCCGTGAGATCGGCACTCATATTTAATCAAAGCAGAAAATAGAATTTTCAAGGGAAGCACTTGTGCCAAATAAAGTATGTCCCCAAAGCATCCAACCCATTGATAATCCAGGGCCAGGCTACTGTCTCCTGTCACGGAGATATGAACACACGTCTTCACCCCAAATAAGGCTCAGATGTCAGACCAAAGTGCGATGGCACCAATACCAGTTCAGTGAACCAATAAGTGTCTTGGGGGTCACTTACAGAGCATGGAGAGGAATGTGGAGCTCCCAAAGCTGCCACTGTGATGGGGCTCTCTGTGTCAAGATTATTTTTTTATGCACCTCCCTCAGCCTCAGGATGAGGGCTTACTTACAGAGCATGAGACCTCCCCCAAAGTAGCACTCCAGTGGGGCTCACTATGTTGGGGTTACCCCTGAAGATGCTCCTCCCTCAGTCTCAGGGTGAGGGCTTAATTACAGAGCATAGGAACCCCAAAGAAACCACTCGATGGAGCTCATTGTTCCTCCATCTCCTCATGAGGTCACCAGATGTTATGTGTCATTGTATACAGCTGGCGCCTAAGCTCTTTAGCGGGTTTGTGATGAAGCTTCCCTGAACGTCTCTCCTGATCGTGGAGATTTCTTTAGCTAGACAAAGAAGTTCAAGACCTCCCAGCTCCCCCAAGACCTAGAAGGTTTTGTATTTGTTTTAATTCAGCTTAGATCTTTTATGCTGCTACGTAAACCACTTCAAAAACCTCTTAATCAATAAAAATGAACCAATGGAAATGAACAACTGTGCATGACCATTGGACTGTTCATAATCACATGGGAACTTTAAGCTTAGATGGCATTTAGGAAAATGGCCATCCTGGAGTCCTTCCTGGTGACCGTCCTGGTGCCCATCCTGGTGACCGTCCTGGAATCTATCCTGGTGACCATCCTGGTGACCATCCCAGTGACCGTCTTCGTGACTGTCCTGGTGACCATCCCGGTGACCATCCTAGTGAAGCTCCATGATGGCAGGGGAAAGCATGGCATAAGCAGAGACTGGACATCACCTCTGCACACAGGTGGAACACAGCAGCAGGAGAGTGAACCAAGCTAATTCTGGAAAGCGAGGGACTCATAAACTTTAAGGTGTGCTTCCAGTGACACACCTCTTCCAGCAAGGCTCCACTTCCCAAGTTGTCATCAGCTGGGGACCAAGCATTCAGAACACATGAGGTTATAGGGGGCAGCTGATTCAAGCCACCAGAGAGCTAAGGGACCTTCTGGACAGTGCTGGAGGCTGGAGATAGGTCATATGGGCTGGCAAGCATGTACCTGCCTGGTGCTTGCACTTCTCTGGGCAGTTGAGACAATTTCTGCCTCCCTGGGGAAGCAAGAGGTCAAGTCCACACTGTCTGGGCTGGCCATTTAGATGTCTTACATATACCCTTCCCATGGGGGTGGGAACAGGATAGAGGTGCCTGGTAGGTGCCTGCCTGTGCCAAGGTTAAGTAACTAGGACTTCGAGGCAAAGGCAGATAGCTTCATTTCTTCCTGAACTGTTGGGACCCCCCAGCTGCCAATACCTCAAAACAGGCATCTGATTCTTCAATCCCTCTGGCTGCCTTTGAACTTGCAAAGGCCAAGCAACACACAAAGGATAGAAGTGCTGTTGTGGAGGAGGTGGACCGTGGTTCAGGAGGTGGTCTCTTGGTTTCTGTGCCTTCTATTTCCCCGGGGGGAGTGCCACTGCTCAAGACTCACACCAGCTCCAAGTTCCACCCTGGAGAACACAGCAGCACACAATTATGTTGTTTTGGCCGAAAACTATGAATTTTAGTATAGAATGTCTGTCACGGGGCCCATCCAATTAACTCACTTGTCGGGGAACCAGAATAAATAGTTCAGAGGAAGCGACTGCGGCTTTTGCAAAGCCTTTATTTCTTGTTTGTTTTGGTGGTTAGTCGGGTCTTGCAGTCACTGGGATGCATATTAAGAGCAGAGAAAGAAAGATTACACAGCTTCACATGGTTTCTGCCCTTAGAGGAATGGAAGGGAGGTGTTTCCATGCATTTGGGAATAGGAGTTCCAGAGAACTTCTATTTTAGGGAAGTGTGGAGCAGATAACCTGGCCAACCTCCTCCAGTCTCTGACTGGGTCATGCTGTAGAGTCTGGTGGAAGGTCTGGACTGGACCACAGAACTTTCTCTCTTTTCTTAGGTTTCCCACTGTGGCTGGTGGGTATCGCTGAGCCTAACATGGGGGTGGTTCCTCCAGCCTGAAGCCTATCTTCATGGGAAGGGCACCATGTACTCTGGGTTAGCGCTGTTGCTGGCACTGGTCATACCATGCTTCTAAGGGTACCCACTGTGCTAGGACACCTTGACACCTGAGGGGACTCCAGGTGAGACATTCCAGTGCATTGGTAGGTCCCTCAGGAAATAAGCACCCAGGGTCTGCAGTAAAGGGCTGTCTGGGAGGGACAAAGAATTGATCCACTGTCCCAGGAGCAGAAACCCATTGTAGCCCTGGGCACAAATTGCTAGTGGGCCTGCAAAAAGAATCCCAGAGATGGAAACTCTGGGCAGGGCATTCTCTGACTTTGGATTCTTAGATACTTTTGGATGTGTATATATATATAATATATATATATATATTTGGATGTATATATATACATATATATATTTGGATGTATATATATACATATATATATATTTGGATGTATATATATATTCATTTTCAAGCAGAGAGAGAGAGAGAAAGAGAGAGAGAACGAACTAGGGCCACCACCTTGTGGGTCTGGCTTATGTGGGTCCTGGGGAATTGAACTGGGGCCCTTAGGCACTAGAGGCAAGTGCCTTAACTGCTGAACCATCTCTCCAGCCCTGACTTTGGATTCTTGCCACAGTGTAAATGGCAACCCGAAGCTTGTTCCCCACATAATCTGCATCCTTGAGTTTTGAAAGAAACTGAGGCTGTGCTAGTTACCCCATTTGGAGCGACACCCAGGAGAATGTTTGAGCTGCCTTTGGGTCATGGTGCCCACACAGCATACCTTTTCACAGCCCGGTGTTTCTGAAACACCTTCTCTAGAATCCATATTTTCCCACAAGTTCTTCTTTTTCTGATTTTTTTCTTTTGTTCAATAGTGACTAGGGCTGAGAACTGAACTTTTTGTTGTTGTTGTTGTTTGTGTATTTTAAACATAACACAAAAAGGGGCTCCCCAAACTCTGTCTCTATGTTACCTCCTCTCAAGAATGTACCTTCTGGGCTTTGCCTAGGAGACTTTCCAATAGTAAGGGGAGAACCCAATCAGTTTTGGGGGCCTTCAGCAGTATATCCTCACCAGGGGCTGCCGAGAGTCCAAGGTGCCCGCCTGCTTCAAGGGCTGCAGACCAAGTTTGTCTTTGTGCGTCTCCTGCTTGCATTTCAAAGACTCTGCCAGAGGATCCTGGGGGTCATTCCTGGAACTGTCAGGAGTCTCCATGGCGACGGGCTTAAGGGGCCTCAGGGAAACAGGCATTCACTGCAATTTCCAACAAGTTCCTCTTTTCTGATTATATTTTCTTCTTCTTTTTTCAGTAGTGACTAGGGCTGAAAATTGAGCTTTTTTTTTTAAACATCACAAAATGGGTACTCCCTAAACTTCTTTTCTATTTTTATCCAAAACCGGTTTTATATAAACATATATTCTAATCTTTACCTGTTTCTATTGAGGATAATAAGGAACAGAACACAGGAAAACATACTTTGTTTTTCAAGTTTTTGGAGAAGGACTCTGCTTTCCCTGTTTTTCTCTGGGTAAAGGCCCTTGCGCACTGTTGTGGTCTGTAACACATGCCCACAGTCCTTACCCCAGAGGGTGGGAGACCTGTCAGGTCAACCACAATGCCCACAGAGGTTGACCAGAAGTCTGCAAATGTTCAGGTGTGGCTGGCAGAACCAGGTGTGTTCTCATAATCCCCACTGTTCACACGCATAGATCAGTTGATTCTGCAACACAGCAGGGATGTACATTTTCTGAGAGATTCGTTGGTGGTGGATCTTACCTTTGTGCAATACTACAGAGCATATTATAAAAGCTGGGGGCTGTAGGCCACTCCCCTCATAAGGCCTCCCCTATGCAATCAGGAGAAGCAGCAAACGCGAGAAGTCTGGAGACTGCTGTGCCAAGTATTTATAGCAAACTTTTTTTTTTGTAAGTAGAAGGAATCTACTCTAAAAGAATCACGTAAGTGTAGCATAGTAACAACATAAACCAGAGGACATAGCCATTTATCATTTGTGAACTGAAGCTCCCTAAAAAAATTCACATCTGTGTTGAAGATTATGCAGAAAGATGGACTGATGAAAACTTTTCTGATTTTGGCAAGAGCCACTCTGGGCTCTAGATGGACATAGTTTGGGGGTTAGAACACTGGACACTTAATAGTTATTTTAATTCCTCAAGCCAGTGGTTTTCAAACTCATTGTCTTATGACTCACAAATTGGCATGTGTAGACACACAGAAGGGTACATTGAGAGTGATTTATTTTAGGAAAATAAAGCAGAAAGCAAAGCAGAAAAATTCCCAAGCTGGAAAGGGGTCCTGAGTGGGTAGTCCCCATAGTGACTTGGGTTGGGTCTTTTTATAACCTTGGAGATATAACCTAGGCATCAAGTTGGGATGGGTTTCATTGGTTAAGTCTAAGTGTATGTGGAGGAACTTGATTGGTTGTTGGGTAGAAGGAGGAGAGTGCATACTCTGTCTACCAGCAGGGGAAAAAAGCTCATGAAAAATTCCGAGAAGGAAGAACCAGGTAGCCATTTCCAATCACCATCTTGAATCAGGTTTAAATTCAGATTGGAGTTGCCTGTGCCCCTACCTTCAAAAGAAGGTGAACTTGCTCTTAATCTCTCTCAGTTGTTGCTAGGTGATAGCTTGATGATCAGATCCATGAATCCCATGGGACCACCATCGTGTGTGTGTGTGTGTGTGTGTGTGTGTGTGTGTGTGTGTGTGTGTGTATAGTTTGTCCTTGGCTGAAATCCATGGTAAATATTGAGCATCTTAGGGTATAAGTATTGCTGTTATCATTTTGGCCACAAGAGTATAAGCAGGAATCTTTGGGATTTTTCAAATGGGGCCAAATATTACATTTTGTTACCAATTGAACAGGAAATGATTGATGTATGTATCTTTGTATAATAGTTTGACAGTACAAATCCTGTGTCATCTTTTACAATGATGTATTGCCCCCATATACTATGGATAGAAACAAGTTCCCAGCAACCTGAAAACCTGAATTCTTTTGATCCTATCATTCCATTAGTCTGAAGCAGAATATGCAGCTTCCTGAAATTCTGCTCCGCTATTTCTCTAAATCTCCAGGGACAGCTATTCTGTATATAGGGTCTGGTTATTTTTCTGGGTGACTTTTGCAGACAGCTTTCTCATTGCTGCACAGAAAGAACCTGACCAAAACAGCTTGAGGAAGAAAGGGTTTATTTTGGCTTACAGCCTGGAGGGGAAGCTCCACCATGGCAGGAAAACAATGGCACATTGATTGTGGACATCACCTCTGCCACAGCAGCAGGAGGGTGTGCCAAACACTGTCAAAGGGAGCCAAGCTATAGTATCTTCCTGCCCTAAACACCACAACTTCAACAACATTTCAATCCCCAAATTGCCATCAGCTGGGGATCAAGCATTCAGAACCCATGCATTTATGGGGGACACCTGGATCAAACCAGCACAGTGACTATTGTGGGCTATATGTGCCAAAGCTTAGCAGTGGATTGATTTTGTGTGTGTGTGTGTGTGTGTGTGTGTTGGTATAAAATGACATTCTCTGATGTGTTACTCCCTGATAGAAAGGCCCCTGTGCTAGGCTGCCTTGGCCTTCCTCTACCACACATTCCATTTTTGTTTAAAACATCATCTCCTTCCATCGGGTTGATGCGTTGTCTCTAGGCTAGGGCTCCAGGAACTCCATCAAATAAAGTCCTCATTTTGTATCTAAAAGCTTCTCCCTGACAATGGAGGCTTGTCAAACTCACTCACAACTTCTCTTAGTTTTTAGGATATGGTTTCTTAACTATCTGGATGCCATGAAGTCTTTGAAAACATGATAAAAAGCCTCAAACCCTCTCTCAGAAAAGTATACAGGTAGGGGCTATTTCATAGTAAAACTTGGGAGTTTGTGGCCAGCCGGGAAGAATCCTGCCTCTGGAGGAATTTTTTTTTCTCAAGAACTTTCTAGCCCCTTTTGTTAACTTCAGCCCAATCTTACTCACCTGCTACCAGACACATTCAGTAAGCCCCATGATGAGTGTGGCCCAGACCAGGCTGAGACCTTCACACCACACATGTTAATTTTTGGTATTCAATATGCCAGAGATACTGAATACACACAGACATGGCAGACGGGGTTTTCTACTTGAGCTGCTCTCCAAGGCCTCTTGTGGTGTCACTTGGAGAGACCCAGTTCTAGGGTCACATTCCAGACCCCAGAGAGCCCAGGATTCCTGCAGCTGTGACTGGAGACCACCAGACACTGTGGCTCTTGGAAGCATAGGTGTGGGTCCTGACCTAGCCTGAATTCTTTAAAAATCATATACATGGGCTAGAGAGACAAGGTGGCTCAGTGGTTAAGACACTTGCCTGCAAACCCTGATGACCCCGGTTCGATTCCCCAATACCCATGTAAAGCCAGATGTGTGAAGTGACACATGCATCTGGAGTTTGTTTGCAGTGGCTGGAGGCCCTGGTGAACCCATTCCCCCTCTCTCTTTCCTTGTAAATAAATAAGTAAATAAATGAATGAATAAATAAATAAATAAAATATTAGCTCAGTGTGGGAGTAAATGCCTTTAATCCCAGCACTTGGGAGGCAGAGGTAGGAGGATCTCTGTGAGTTTGAAGCCAACCTGGGACTACAGAGTGAGTTCTAAGTCAGCCTGAGCTAAAGTGAAGCTCTACCTTGAAAAAAATCATATGTACAAGCTGGGTGTGATGGTTTATATGTATAATTCCAGGACTCTGGAAGCTGAAGCAGGAAGATGATGAGTTTAAGACCAGTCTGGAGTCCCTGTCTTGAAATCGCAATATTGCTGCCTATTGCTTTCTATGTCAAGAACTACATTTTATCTAACTCTCCCCTGCCTTGCTTGTCCTTCGGCTTCTACATATGGAACACTGTTTGAATCCCTTTCCTAGGACTGCCATTACAAATCCAATGGGCAGTGACAAGAAACAACAAACATTTATTCTCGCATGCTTCTTGGAGGCTAGATGCTTGGCATTCATGTGTCATCAGGGCTGTGTCCTTCCTGAAGCTTCTAGCAGGGATCTATCTAGCCTCACCCGACATCTGATGGTTCCAGAGCTTTCTTGTCAATCGCTCCATCACTTCCATCTTTGGCTCCAACTTCCCGTGGCTTGTCTTTTTCCTATATGTGTCTCTTGTAAGGATATTTATTATCTTTCGCTTTAGGGTCTAACCAGCCTCGTGATAGTTAGTATTTATTGTGGGCTGGATTGAAAAACACCACAGGACACGTGTGTGAGGGTGTTTCCAGAGACAACTGAGCAAGGAGGGAAGACCCACCCTGAATGTGGGTGGTACCATTCCATGGACTAGGGTACAGGGCTAAATAAAAAGGAGAAAGCCAGGCGAGCACCAGCATTCTCTGTCTCTGCTTCCTGACTGTGAACATGATGCGACCAGCTGCCTTGTGCTCCTGCCACCATACCTTACCTGTCATGACAAGCTGAGCCAAAATAAACCAACCCTCTCCCTCCCTCCCTTCTTCCCATCCTCCTTCCTTTCCTTCCTCCCTCCCTCCCTTCCTCCTTCCCTTCCTCCCTCCCTCC